>CP135544.1:3851344-3881160 GCA_032402905.1 Khaya senegalensis
ATGCAATTAACCAATTCTAAATTATTATAGCTTATGATTCTACCGTGACATAATATCAACATTCACATGCTTGCATTCAATATACCTAATACCACCTGTATAGAATCTGCCATAACAGGATGATATAGTCTACATCCATAAATATCACGCATTTACCTAATGCATGATACTTACACATTTCATATCTTAGTATTAACTGGCTAAGGTGCACAACCTAAAATTGCCTTTATTCCACATACCGGGCTTGATAGCACGTACCACCAAGGTACGGTACATACCACATACGTACCACCGAGATACAAACTGATTACACACCCACCATCAGGATGTAAAAACATACACACATGCATCACCGAGATGCTAGACTCTTTACATTCATCACCTTGGTGCAAGACTACATACACGGGCACCATCGAGATGTGACACACAACTTTAGGTCCCAACATATATGTGATTCCATGTGTACACCTCACTATTAACACTTTTACTCTACCTTTTGTGGCAGAGTTAACTCTTGCCATTTGAGCATAATATTCTCATCATATTATAACACAACGTCATATATATACAATTCTATCATTCCATTCATTAATCATAAGTCACATCTATCACATATATCATGTCCCATTTTATGAACAAAATTAAATGAGTTAATCACATAATACAGTAAAATAAATCAAAAATCATATAAACCACACTTATTACAGCTGGTTCCAAAAAACAGCCTCCAAGACGCAAAGGCATGCCATATGAAAAACTTAATAACCACAAAAACCATTCCAAAGGTTATAAACGTTTTTGCTCTGATACCAAAATGTGAAACCCATAACCCCAATATGTATAGATATATCAAGATATATATATATATATATATATACTGAAAAACAGTGATGAGAAAATATAACTTCCTTTGAATTTTTTTTTTAAATAACGAAATAACGATTTCAATGTACACATTTTTATATCATAAACATTTATTTTATAAAGCAAATTGAAACCTATTACAAATAATAGTATGCCTTCGTCTGCACCAATCCAATCTCAAAGGTGTTCCATGGATTTGCCTCTTACTAACCTTAGTTATAAAATAATATTTAATAATATGGTGAGTAATACAAAATTATTCAGTAAAAAATACAAAATCTTAACCAGCAATTTAATAAATATCGCATCCCAAACATATAATTAATAGCTAATTAGGATAGAACTCTATTCAGTGGTTGTTCATTTTAAGCTATTCACTAAAATAGTACTCCTACTAATAAATAAACACAAATGGTCATATAAATAGTAATTGACCAGATGTATAGTGTCACCTAACCAAATGAATAGTAATTCTTATATAAATTCTATAAGAGTTCGCCTATACATATAGACTACACAACTTGCAAAGGAAACCAGAATACTCTCAATACCAGATAATCACAACGTGTTGCTGTTTCAACAACTATGCACACAATCTACCAATATATTTAGCACACAGAAGTATTCTACTAATCTTCTAAATCTTTTCTCTTCTATACCCTTTTCATTTTATTCATTCCAGTCTTATTATTCTGTTCTATTTCCATTTGACTGGTCATAATTAGGGTAACTATGGATCGTGGCCATAACTCTGACACAATCCTCATTCTACACACCCACTTTTTTTGTTGACTTATACATAAATCCTTCCATGAATTCAACATGCCCCTTGGGCACCATTTAAGAGGTTTATATCACGGTCCCACCCCCATACTTAGGCACGGGTGAGATCCGGTCATACCACCCCGACCAGGGCCCACACTGGAGCCACATCTTCCCAGTTATAGCCACGACTAAAATAAATTTTTTTTACAAACTGATTTAACAACACAATTGAAGTGTGAGAAAAATTATTATTGATCTATAATTATCCTAATCATTCAATTATTCATTTTATTTAACCATTGACTAATTATTACAAATTCCAACCTTAACTATACCCAAGGGCATTTTGATAATTTCATCAACTTCGCTAGCTTAACAAGAAACACACAAGCTACTAAATCCACAACTTGTCCACATATACGTACAATTAATCAATTAATAAAAATAATGAATACAACCATGTTAATATTATTAACAATTACGTTAATAATAATAATAATAATAATAATAATAATAATAATAATAATAATAATAACAACAACAACAACAACAACAACAACAACAACAACGACAACGACAACGACAACGACAACAATAATAAGGATAATAATAATGTAATTATTGTATTAACCATTTTAACTAAAATACCCAATGCCGGTAAGGTATTTTAAAATATCTGATGCGGTATTAAATATTTGACGCAATTATTACCAAATTTATAATCATAAATATTCACCCATATAAATATATATATATATACACACATGTGCGCGCGCGTATTTGTTATTAAAAAAAAAAATTGATTTCTTACAGCATTCACTCGTTTTTCCTTTCACATTTTTAAAAAACATTCGACTACACATAATTATCTTCAATACAACTCATAATCGAGACTTAGGGTCAAAATTATCATTTCACCCTTTCACATGTATCTTATTATTTACTAAATCAAATCAATTCCGATTGATCCCATTACTTCACCGTACAATTTCTAACATAAGAACCTATCAAATTTCACCATTTTTAAGTTTTAATAAACAGTACCTAAAATGGATAATTTTACCCTTTTTTAAATTTATTTTATTTTATGCATCGAAATCATTCCCTACCAATTTTATTTATTCCCTAATACATTTATCCACATTTAAATATATTAAAACACATCAAAATCAAGTATCTTAATACTTCATAAATAATAGCTGAATATGTCATAATATACATAAATTAAAGTTTTCCTCTTTACACAATTCTATTCACTCCAATCTACTTTCTAAATATTCAATTTCATAAATTATGCATCAATTTCACAAAACTTCCAAACTATCAAATTAGGTTTTAGGGTTTTTACATCAAATCTAAAATTGATAGTAATTACACTAAATTTAAGTGAAAAAACACTTAAATTACCATTTAAAACTATAAAACTACCATTAAAATCACTTTTCAACAAATTTATAAACTAAAACTTAATAAAATTAAGAACTTTTACCATCAAATTCAAGCACTCGACACATAGAATAATTTTTTCTTCTGCGGTAACATGTTTAATAGGACGGATTATGAGGATTTACTTGATTTTTCTAAAAAAATTTGAAAGAGAAGGAAGAGAATGACTTACAGGAAGAAAGAGAAGAAAAAAGTTGAATTCATCCAATTTTGAAAAGTTAGAGTCTTATCTAACTTTATATTTTTAAAAAATTATATTTTTACCTAATAACTTTTCAAAACTTATATTTGACTTTCAAGAAAATTATGAGACTACCCAAACTATTTTTAAATTCTTTTACTTTAGTTTATCAGTTTTAATTCTCACTTTTTTTCTTGAAATTTCTTGTCAAAAGACTATTTTACCATAATAAAGAAAATTAATTATTTTAATTATTTTTCATCATTTCTAGGGGAATTCACATCCAAATTCGATTATGTTTTTTTTTTACATTTTATATACAATATTTACAAGTGTTCTGGGAGTTTAAAATCTAGTGGAGGTCTTTCGACTCTTGGCGTAATCACCATTTTGCCATTTTCAGCAAAATTATCTATTTTTATCCAAAGTAGTAATTTTGGCATTTTCAGGGTTAGAAAATATATTTTTCCTTTTAATACGCTTTATTATACTAATTTACATCCTCAACATCTAACTTCGTCAATCAAAACTTTATCAAAATGATGATTTTGCCCTTTCTTGTTAATAGTACCTTTTTCGCCCAATTTTCATCCTAACAGGTTTCTAAAACTTATCTTTTATATTTTCTCTCTAATTCAACACTTTTATCATATACATTTCAATATGATTATAACAAGGGGTCTCCTAAATACTTAAATTTTCAAGATGTTACATTGAAACAATGATAAGAATGAAGCCCAAAATATTAAAAATAATATAGGGATATATATCAGTTCCACAACACCATGGCGATTCTTATTGTTTAAATTTTAAAATATCTATATACCAATTGGTAAGAACATACATGATTTCATATATTTGTAAAAAAGTGCCAGATTTTATTTTTTTCTATATTTTTATTTATGGTTCTAACATATTTATATGCATAATTGTTTGCTTAATTTACATCAAATAATTCCCATAGAAATTTTGATTTAGTAAAATAGAGAGCCAGTGATCTTACCAAATAGGTTGAGTAGTGCATAAGTCTTGTTCCTAATGCCGTCTTTTCATTATTGTTAATATGTAAAATAACTAACTAGAATATGAAAAACTAAATTATTAGCAAGTGCTATGCCCTTACCTTTAGAAAGTAAAAGGTATTACTGATTCAATCTATTATATTATTCATTGTTGTACATATTTAGTTAATATTTAGTGATAAAATTGTTCAACTAATGTTTTATTAAATCTTAGTTCATATCAAAAAAGAAGATAATATTAGTTTCATAATTTAGATAAAGTACAAAACAATAAGAATATAATTAAATAACTACTAACTTGTAGGTGTTTGATTTTTATTTGTGGATTGATTTTCAGCTTATTGAATTTTTGCATTTTTGCACTTATTCACTTGGTTAGTGAGATTACTTGTTTCAGTTGATGGTGTCGATTTGATCTTTTTTGCTTAAATAGTGCCTGATCAAATCAAATCTGCAAAATAGATTACATAATGATATGTGTGATCCAAAATTCCACATTTATAGTATAAAAGATCTATGATAAACCCAACTCATTGATGTTCCAATATTTATCAAAATTGATAAACATTCCCATGCAAAAATAATTTCTGGAAATGTTAGAATTTCATAAATAGCTAATTGAAATATAGTACTTCGATGCAACATATGCTTCATATACAAACAAGGCAAGCAACATTTTACTAAAAAAACAATTGGGCATACTTATTAAATATTATTCAAATAACTTATTAATATTATTAATTAATGCCAAATGAACAAGAATGAAAGAAGAAGAATAAAGTGCAAAACAAATAAAAATTCTTACTTAGCAATCACAATCACTAGTGTTCATGATACTACCATCACCCTCCGAATCTCTACTATAATTTCTAGATTCTTTTTCTATTTCATCTAATATTCTATCAATCAAAGTCCCAGACACATTATCTTTAACTGTATCCATTTCAACCATGTTATTTACTAGGCCTTTTAATCTTTGTCTACCATATGATTCATTTTTCACAGTTAATTCTCCACCATTTGCAGTTACATTCTCTTCCATGTCAAATAAATCTCTAGGGTTTTTTATGATAGCAACATGCCAAGTTGTCTCTATAGGGTCTATCACATAGAAGGCTTGAATTGCTTGGGATGCAAGAATGAATGGCTCATCAATTTTTAGCAAATAATTGAAGCATATAAGTGTGAAGCCTAACTCATCCTTTTTCAACAGACATCAATACCGCTACACATCGTCTTTTAGCACGTAGAAGCATTTTGTTACACATTTTCATTTTTCACTCTTTTCTATTCTATTTCTATACCACTATAATTCTGTTCATTCTATTTTTTCAGTGTAAAGTCTGGATTCTATTTTTGTATTCTATTTTGATTATGATTTTGATTCATTTTGTTCTAGACCGGTCATAATTAGGGTAACAATAGATCATGGCCATAATTTTGACGCAATCCTCATCCTACAAACTAATAAATAAATTATGTTCAAATTGTATAAATTTTGTGTTGCCATGTCATCCTAGCCAAGACTCACATAGAAGTGGCATTACCGTATATGTAACATCTTGAAATTCGTATACTCTTAGAATCCTATTATAGAGTTGTATTATAATATTTTTGAGAGTTTTGATAAGAGAGAGAGTTGGTTGGTATTCAGGATAGTGTACTGTATAAGTAAAAAATATAGTATTTTATTACCGGTATCAAAAATTTGGCAACTGAAGTGGAAAGATATAATTTTTCGTCGTGCGTGCATGACTATATAAGCGGGACGGGTCGGAAAACCTGACAACACAACTTCATTTTTCTCCATCTCCTTTCTCTCTCTCCTCCCCACGTCTCTCTCTCCTATGAACAGTGACTTTCGTCACTGGAGCTCAGATCACCTCACTGTCGGTGAGTGGAAGATCGTCGAGCCATCGCGAGTGCAGCGCCACAAACCCCGCCACCATCACCGTTGCCATGCGCCGCCTGAAGCCCTGCCAACGTGAACTTTGACCGCCGATTCACGGCGGTACACAGCAAGTTGACCGTCACCGCCGGTGCATCTGGCACAGTCTCGCCACCTTCTTCACGGTGGTGTGTCCAGATTCGGCATCTGACCACCGAATTTTGGTGAGGGATGGCTAATCGGCGGGCTATCTTTCTAGCAAATTTTTTGACGATCTGTGCTATTCTAGTGGAATCCCAACCGATCAGTGTGTTTTTCGACATTTGTATTTTAACGCGGTATGTTTAGATCTCAATTTGAATTGTGTTTTGATGATGATTTGAGGGTCTAAAGTAGGTACCCTCAAATCTGAAAATTTATGATTTTTGATGATGTTGAAAGCATAAATCTATGTTTTGTGGCATATGGACACCATGGACAGTATCTTGACATCGTAAGGATCACGATGGTGTATTCAATTCGTGAAACGAAACTAAAATTTTGTGGGTTAAATAGTATCTATAAATAGTATCTGTGACAGTAACTGGTGCATTTTTTAAGGAGATGTCCGTAGCATACGGAGGAGTATTTGGGACATGTATATTCTCTCCGGGATGATTTTTTGTCATCTGCATAGGCACCGGGTGCCCGGAGGTAAGGTAATATGATATTTAAATTATGGAACAAATAGATTTTAATATTTATAACACCTGTAATTATATGAATATCTATCGTAACATTGGTTTGAATTGTAGAAAAATCCCATTGACGGGGAATGGGCATGATTGTGCAATTGGAAGTGTTAGTATCCGTGTTATATTTTTATATAGTTATAATCGTAATATTATCCTGGCCGACCTGCAGTATTATATTAGGTATTCTAAAATACCCATACAGCATTGTATGTTCTATGTTTATATACATATATTTATATGGTAGGTACGCTTGTATATGAATATGTAATTATGTCCGTGTGAGTAGATGATTGAGCACATGTTGTACTTGATGTTTTGCAATGCTGTTCGGATGGACATGTGTATATATGTTAGTATGTTGTAATTATTATGCCATAGTAAGGTATTGAGTATAGTTTGAATTGTGATGATATGTTGGCATTGCGTGTAATGATGTAATATATGATAATCGATTGGAATATATTTCCATGGATTTGGATTGATAAGCGAAATGGTGTATCCATGTGCTTGGATATGAATATATTTCTGTGCCTTATCTTGATAGTGGTATTGCTTATTTATATGCCGGAGTAGAATATGTTTTCATGACTTAGTAATGCTAGTCTTACGATAAATCCATGCGTATGAATTCTTTTTAGAAGATAAAGACTAGTAAATGTGTTTCATAGGTAATTATATTGCCCATTATGAAATCATTAACTGGCCTTTTAATTAATGTGGGTAAGGTGATCATTTTGTTATGATTAAGTCGACTGTGAATAAATCTGTGTGGATAAGTGGTATAATTGGAAAAATTATGGATTGGTAGTTTTTCCGTTACATTGGTAGAGCCGCTCAGAACGGAGCAGTATCATTATAATAAGACTGTGGTACCCTTTGTGGTAGGTTGAACCCACAGTAGCTTTGGATTGATAATAAGACTGTGGTGCCCTTTGGGGTATGTTGAACCCACAGCAGCTCCGAATTGATAATAAGATTGTGGTGTCCTTCGGGGTATGTTGAGCTCACAGCAATCAAAAAATGTTAATAAAACCATGCTGCCTAAGAGGTACATGGAACCCATGGTAAGAAATAGCTGTTCTCCATGACGCCATTGGGCACGCGCAATCCATGGTAGAACTATTTATCCTGTCAGTTTGAGGTACTCGGAGTGGGCGAAGGACCATTATATACATATATTGAAATATACGGTGAATATCATGACCATGATCCATAATTTACTTAATTATGACCGGTTTATAATAAAAAGAATTTGTGTGCATTCCAGATTTAAACTGCTTGCTATAATACCTTTATTTGCTAAGAGTTGCTTGTGTTTGTGTGAATAGCAATGAGGTAGTAATGCACTATGTTTCATTTGGTATTGGGACTGTCATAGTTTTCTTATGCAGGTAGGGTAGCTTATATATATAAGCGAACCATTGCCGAATTTCTATGAGAATTACTATTAATACAACCATTTGTGACCTTCCCTTTGTGTTATGGTTTTCATATGTAGAAGAGAGTCTTGGGTTATTCTTATTTGTAATCGCAATCAGATTTCATTATGATTGTGAATTGCGGTAACAGTTAAAGTCCAATTATACCTTGACAAGTTCCAGTTCTTTAAGAGGGAACTTAATTTTGCAGAAAAAGAAAGCCAACATCAGTTTAAAAAAGGAAGTTAGAATCCAATTAAGCTAATAGGCTAGGCAATATCTAGACTGGCTCATTTCAAGTACATAGAGTTTTGTTTTACCACCGGTATATTGTGAAATGAAAAGAATACATGTGAGTCCATAATAGATTAAAGATTACGTGAGATGCTTGAGGATATTGTTGAAAAGACGCATTGTGTGTATTGCAAGTCATTCGATATATTAGTCTACACATTTATACGTGTGGTTGAGGATGCGGTAAGGATATAATAGTGCAGAGTATGTTATAAGATGGTGTCGGATCGATGTTATGAGTTTACATTTGTTATTATCAGTGTACCTTAACAGACGACTAGAATTGAATTGAAATGTGTCCTTATAGTGGTATAGTTAAGGTTTATGTAGGTGAAAGAATCCTTAGTATGGGATAAGGAATGGTGAACATATATTTGTGATTATGGTACAACTGTCAAGTTATCTTGATATAGTAAGAATAAAGAGATAATGTGAATATATGATAAAATAGACTGGTAATGAATCAGTATTGAGATAATTGGGATATGTGGATCAGATATGTATGTTCCATCGCATTCAGCTGGGCTTGTAAGCTAGCTCCTAATTGAGATATGATGTTAAGACTGTGGTACCCTGAGGGGTAGGTAGAATCCATAGCTGTCCTCCAAATGGCCCTGTGGCCTAGAGTAACAACTATGATCCATGGTGTCTCTAAGTATAATCGATCACTAGTAAACACAATAAATTACTATCACTAACCTTCCGAGAGTGGAAATGACATACAGAAGAAGTATTATTATTTTTACTAATACCCTCGTTTGTATATATTTAGATGTTTGAAATATTTCTATCCTATGTGGATATAAATTGTGTGCTTAGGATATTTTGGTTATCTCGGGCCAAGTGTGTGATTGAAATTGTGTAGTTATATCAGTTTCTGATTAGTTTTTCTTTATGTGACTGAGACATTTAGTTGTTATCTATACGAATAACTATGTATTCATTTTATATGGTCATGTACGTGTTCGTTGATAAGAATAGAAATAGGATTTAAACGGACACAGGTGATGAAGCTATTTATTTAGAAACCATATTATTTGAGAATGTTTATACAGAATTCGTAGCTGAGATAGTGTTTAGAGTTCTGGATGACATGTCATGATATCTTGTGTACATCATAGAGCATAGGCGTGTCTGTACTTGTACATTGATATATTGACATGCATTTAACTATGTGTGTGTGATGGTATGAAATGGCCAAGATAAATAGAGATTCAGGTAACATGCTCATTCTTTTATTTAAGTATTATATTAATTTACTGAGTAATGTGGTGTGCTCACCCCTTTGTGAGATTATTATTTTTAGGTAATTATGATACGGTTATAGCAGTTTCGGATAGTGCGGACGAGGCAATGATTTCTTAGTAGGGCATAATATATTTGAGGTTTAATCCATTGTCATGTAATTTCTTTTCTGCATAATCTAAAATATTATTTTTAGTAAAATACATAACAATTCTTTAGAGAAAAAAATAATACTATTTTAGTTATTACTATTTATGTAGTTACTTTCCATAAATTTTTTGGACAAATAAAAACTTCGCTTCACTATAAGAAAGCGTTAATTTTTACTTTTTCGACAATTTCAATGCACTATATGCCACATGAATAGAAATGAGTGGAAATGGGTGTTACAGTATAGTTAAGGTGTGAAGGAATCCTATGATTCATAGTTATCCTCATTATGCAATTTTCTTTTATAACCATTATTACCACTTTACCCTTAACTATTCTCAAGGGCATTTCGATAATTTCACATTAACCATTATAATCATATATAATGTATTTTCATAATTTCTTACCAACATTAAAATG
Organism: Khaya senegalensis; assembly: GCA_032402905.1. Lineage (NCBI taxonomy): Eukaryota > Viridiplantae > Streptophyta > Magnoliopsida > Sapindales > Meliaceae > Khaya > Khaya senegalensis. The sequence continues at coordinate 3,861,772 of CP135544.1, forward strand.
AATTCATACACATTACTAAATCACACAAACACAAGTGCATATACCCATAATCAATAATCATAATAAAATAATAAGACCTATTAATATATATATATATATATTAATATATCCATATGTACTATATTATACGGCCATATCATACACTATGATTAAAACATACAATACTGTAAAAATATTTTGAAATCCCTTGGTATGGCGATAGATGTTGATGGAATATATTACATCTTCTAATACAATTTATTTTATTTTCGATAACCGATCAAAATCATCCCAACACTTTTAAATTTTATAAACATACCCATTCTTTATCAATGAGATTTAATTCAGTATATTCCATAACTATATTTATAAATTAATATATTCATAAAAATGTAACACAATGGAACCTATATGATTATTCACACTCCTTGGTAGTTGAATTTTCAATTATACCTTTTTTTCAATATCTTTTATTTTTATCCACCCACGTCAAATTCTACCAATTTCAATATTTTACAATATATTTATAAACGTATATAAACATATTATAAAACAAAATGTAAGGTTGCCCAAATAGTAATTAAAATTATCATTTTACCTTTCTCTATTTATCTTCCTTTTTCAGCAACCAAATCAAGTTTAGTCAATTTCGTTGTTTCACCATACTAATATAAACACATAATCCTCCCAAAAATCAACATACAATACCTCAATAAACAATATCTAAAATTTTTAATTTTGTAATATTTTATTTTTCTTCTAATTTACGTATCCAAATCAATTCTTATCAATTTTCTTTATTCCCTAACACATTTATACACATTTAAACATATCAAAACATGCCAAAATCAAGCACTTAAGTACTCCATAAATAGTAGCCGAATATGTTTTAATAAACATAAATCAAAATTTTCCTTTTTATACAATTCTATTCATTCTAATCTACTTCTCAAATATTTAATTTCATAAATTATGTATCAATTTTATGAAATTTCTAAATTACCAAGTTAAGGTTTAGGGTTCTTATCTCAAATCCAAAATTGATGGTAATTATACTAAATTCGAGTTAAAAACACCTAAATCACCATTTAAAACCATGAAACTATCATCAAAATTATTTTTCAACAAATTCATAAACTGAAACTTAATGAAATCAATAACTTTTATTGTAAAATTAAAATTCTCGACACGTAGATCAATTTTTTCTTCTGCGGTAATGCGTTTGATCGAGTGGATTGTGTGATTTTACTTGATTTTTTTCAAGAAAATAAAAAAATTTAAAAGTGAAGGGAGAGAGTGATTCATGGCAGGAGAGAGAAGGAAGAAGATGAATTAATCTTATTTTGAAAAGTCAAAGAGTTTTATCCAACTTAATATTTTTAAAAATTATATTCTTATCCAATAATTTTCTAAAATTTACATTTAACTTCTAAGAAAATTATGAGGCTACCTAAATTATTTTTAAATTCTTTCACTTTATTATATTAATTTTAATCTCATTTTTTTCTTCAAATTTCTTGTGAAAAGATCATTTTACCCTTAATAAAAAAAATTTGCCATTTTGATCATTTTTCAACATTTCTAGGAAAATTCATATCTAAATTCGATTATACGTTTTCCTACATCTTATTTACAATATTTGCAAGAGTTCTTGGTAATCAAAATCTGGCAGAATCCTTTCGACCCTTGGCGTAATGACCATTTCACCCTTTTTAGTAAAATTATCTATTTTTGTCCAAAATAATAATTTTGACATTTCTAGAGTTATAAAATCTATCTTTCCTTCTAACACGCTTTATTATACTAATTTATATCCTTAACATCTTACTTGGTGAATCGAAATTTTATCAAAATAATGATTTTGTCCTTTCTTGCTAATAGTATCCATTTTCACTAAATCTATTCAAAACGCATTTCTAAAATTTCTCTTTTATATTTCTCTACTTTAATACTGTTACTATATTCATTTCAATATAAATATAATAGTAAATTTAGGCAATATCTAAATTTGAGGATGTTACAATTCCTCCTCTTTTATAAGAATTTCGTTCTCAAAATTTAGTGACATGGTACTAGATATCATTCACTCACCTTTTGCTTCATTTTTACACATAAGCCATCTCTCACTTATATCTCTATCCATAGTATCATTCATGCTTTAAATGGCATAATTCATATTATAGTGGTACATATGCACAAGATATGCAAGTTCTCTTTATCATTTGATCAGTCATGGGGAGTATAAGTTGGGATCATGGCTACAATTTCACATATCATCATAATAGAATTCAGCCTATGGTCACGAAATGTAGAAACCCATACCCAATATCATAATAAATAAGTGATAATATTAAAATGTAAATGTTAGAATTTATATATATATATATATATATATATAATTAGTAGTGCCAAAACAGTATTTTTTTACCATTGATATTTTATATTTGAAAACTCTACTTACACATCTCCAATCAATTCTTACATCATTTAGACAAGAGTATATATATACACACACATGTTTGATCAAAACTGGTATAATATTTATGCCCACCCTTTTCATCAGTCACCGATAAGAGGATTTGCCCGGATCTACTGTCCGACTAGATGTACCTGAAAAATAGTTTAACCATAGAGTGAGTAATATAAAAATTACTCAATAAGAAATATAAATATTACCATAATAATTTAGTACACATAATATTCTAACCATACAATTAATAATCGTTTAGGATAATAGTAATAATAATATTTTTTTCTCTTTTATTCCCCTATCACTTTATTCTGTTTCATTTTATTATAATCTATTTTTGCTTAATATGGACAAGTTATAATTAGGGTATACTATAGATCGTGGCCACCACACTCATCCTACACACCAATTCTTTTATTAAATTGTGCACAAAAACTAGTTCTACCATGGATTCACAATATCTTCTAGGGCACCATGGCGAACAGCCGCTTCCTACCATGGGTTCAACATACCCCTTCCTTGGGCACCATGGAGGACTGTCGTGGTTACAATATACCCTTTCGGGTATCATAAGGACGATTGTGGTTCAATCTGTCCCTTAAGAAGCCACAGTTAAAATAATTATAACTATACTCATCCTAAGCGACTCTGCCAGTGTGTAGGGAAATTATGTTAATCCATAATAATCTTAATTATACAAACTATTTCCCCTTAATTATTCTTAAGGGTATTTTAGTAATTTTACCTTATCTATAACGCTCACACATATAACACAGTTCCATAATTTCTTACCAATATAAAAGAAACCTATATATATATTACAACCCTACAATGTATACAAGCGCATATACCAATACTCAAGGCATAATTATAATATATATATGTATATATATACGTATATGCACGTTTCTATTTATATAACCATAATTACTACTCAAGTCATTAATTCCACACACACACACACACACACACACATTTTAATTTAACTATTTATCCGAAACACTTCTAACTTTCACAACCACACCCATTTTTCGGTAATGAGATTTTTTTTCTTATTTTTCCACAGATTCATCTTCGATCATTCCCATATACAATTAATACCAAAAATAATAAATTTTGTCCAAAACATACATAACGCAATTGGCTAAAAATAACTAAATAGTAACTACATACCGAATTTTTATACTTATCCATTTTCCTAAATTTTTTTCTCATTTTCTTTACTTTCCACACTATTCACTTACTTCAAGTGTGTTCATTACTATATAATTGTGATAATATAATCAAAGTATAATCAATCTTTAACTTTTCACGTTGACCAAATATACACCCACACCCACACTTGCAATTTTCTTCACTTCTGCTCAACAAACCAACATATCAATTTATCCCAAAATAATTTTATTTCATAATTTCATTATTGCAAACATCAAATAACAAAAATCTAACCAATCATAATACATTCCTTTTTGGCCATTGGACATGCATACATATAACCGATTTTCTCCAATATTTTCACTTAAGCTATCATCACATAATTTTACTACATTCATTAAACAATATATTCATAAAAATCATCGCAATATCAAGAACACATAAACCCTAATTTATCAAAAATTTGGGGTTTTGCATTTCTTACCCTAATAATGCTAAATCCTTCCACTATTAAGCTTTATTTCTCTCTTTTTCACCTATTTTCATCATTAATACCCATTAATCTCAACATCAAAAAATTAAAGTAACATAAACCCATGCGAAAATTATAACATAAGGAAGTTCTTACCTTACTCAACAACTTTTCCTTAAGATATTTTTTAAAATTTCTTTTATTTGATGAGGTTTTTTGGCTTGGAAGATTCAAAAACTTTGAGAGAAAAATAGAGAGTTTGCTTTGGTCAAAGAAGAAGAAATGCGAAGAAATTTCCAGCAACTTCCACTTTTTATACTAAACCCTCCATTTTACCATTTTACCCCTTAACCTTTTTAAAAATTTCTTTTATATCCTAATGCATTTACCATACTATCCATGCTATTTTAAAATAATTTTCTTCTTATCATTCAAATTTAGCTCCCACTTTACCCTTAAATTCTTTTTGAAATGATCATTTTGCCCTTGGTGAACATAAAAGGTTATTTTTGTCTTTTTTAATTTTTTCTAAGAGAATTTACATTCAAATAAAATTAGAATTTATTACCACCTATTCGTCACAATATTTGAAGGATTTTCAGGTGGTTGGATTCCAACGTGACCCTTTCGACCCTAGACAAAATGACAATTTTACCCTTTTTAGCAAAATTACATTTTTTAGGCAAAAATGCAATTTTTGCCGTTTTGGAGTTATTTAACCATTTCATTCCTCTAACATTCTCTATTATATAATTTTTAACTTATTAGTCTCTAATTTTGTCCTTCGTTACTTTTCTAAAATAATAATTTTACCCTTTATCACCATTTGAACCCATTTTCGGCAAATTTTCTCCCATCACGTATCAAAAACTTCTATTTTATATGTCTTGACCCAATTAATAAATAAAATATATTTAAAATATAATAAAAATATATTAAAAATACATCCGCTAAGGTACTCCATTGACACCTGAATTTGAGGATGTTATACGAAACCAACTCATAAATCCTAAATAGCGCCTAGTCTATGATCGCGAAAACTAACCCGTTGATCCCCCATATAAGGTCCAGCCTATGGTCATGCAGACCAACCCGTAAACCCTTTAAATAGAGCCCAAACTATGGTCATGCAAACCAGATCGCAAATCCTAGATGCGGCCCAGCCTATGGTTACGCAAACCAACCCGTGACTCATAAATAGAGATAGGGCCCAGCCTATGGTCACTTAGACTAACCCGTGATCCTCTATCTCAAAATTTCCAATTCCTTCGTTATACTTTTCCCAAAATCCATTTCATAAAACTTACTTTCATACAATATGGATTTTAAAAATCAAAACATTTTCTTTGTAAACCTATGCCAATGCCTATTACAATACCATGAAAATCACTCTTTATCTTGTCATGGATTTTATCAAACATAAACATTTTCTTTCTAAATCCATGATATTACACAAAATAATGCATAGGAATAAGCATTTTTATTCAAATCATAGATTTTTCAAATTCATCATAATTTTCTTTAAATTCCATGACAATACATTTTCAATCATTCTTTAATATGCAATATACCACTATAATTATTGACTTCATTATGGCCGAATATTTTTCGATCAGTTCATGATAAAGTATATGCCAGTAAATGCATAAATCATCATCAATACATAGGTATTTATGCCCAATTCTATCATGATGTGTAACGTCATAATATTGTACTGTAATTACACAATTACCACGCAATAGCATTGCATCAATCATAAATACAATACATAAATCACTAACCTTCATTCATTTCCATAACTCTTCACCATTCAAAATGGATGAACTTCATCAATTCTAAACTATCACCAATTTATAATTCTACCATAACTCAATATAACCGTAATTTCTAACAAAAACACCATTTATATCCCTGCATTTAATATGGCCAATACCGTCTGTACATAATCCAATATAACAAGATGGTATAATCCACATCCATAAACATCATGAATTTATGTAATACATGATATTTACATGTATTATATGTAACACTCCATTCCTTTCATTTCTATTCATGTGGCATATAGTACATTGAAATTATCGAAAATGTAAAAATCAACACTTTCTTATAGTGAAACGAAGTTTTCATTTATTTAAAAGAGTTTATAGAAAGTGATCACATAAATAGTAACAACAAAAATAGTATAAATTGTTTTTTCCTCTAAAGAATTGTTATGCATCTTAATAAAATTAATACTTTAGAGTACACAAAAAGAAAATTATAGAACAATGGCCTAAACCTTAGATATATTATGCCCTGTCCAAAAATCTTTGCCTCAACTGCACTTTCCGGAACCACTACCACTATATCGTATTCAACTGAAAAGTAATAATCCCACAAAGGGGTGAGCACACTACATTGCTCAGTAGGATAATACAATACTTAATAAAGGAAGGAGCATGTTGTAACATCTTGAAATTTCTATACTCTTAAAATCCTGTCATAAAGTTATAATACAGTATTTTGAGAGTTTTGATAAGAGAAAGAGTTGACCGGTATTCGAGACAGTGTACTGTATGAGTAAAAAATACAGTATTTCATTACCGGTATCAGAAATTTAATGACGAAAGTGAAAAGTTGTAATTTCTCGTCGTGCGTGCACGACTATATAAGCGGGACGGGTCAAAAATCCCGACAACACCGCCTCACTTTTTCCCTCCATTTTCTCTCTCTCCTCTCTCTCCTCCCCACGGTTCTCCCTCCTGTGAACAGTGACTTTTGTGACCGAACCTCAGATCACCTCACCGCCGGCGAGTGGAGGACCGCCAGGCCGTCGCGAGTACAACACCGCCAACCCCTCCCCGATCGCCATTGCCATGCGCCCTCACGTGCTGCCTGAAGCTTCGTCGACGTGAACTTTGACTGGCTATTCACGGCGGTCCACAGTGAGTTGACCGACACCTCTGGTGCGTCTGGCACCGTCTCGCCGTCCTTTTCACGGTGGTGTGCCCAGTTCTGGCATTTGATCACCGGATTCCGGCGAGGGAAGGCTAATCGGGCAATTAGTGTAGCTCCGGTGGAATCTGAACTGATCAGTGTGCTTTTCGACACTCGTACTTCGATACGGTATATTTAGATCTCAATTTGGAATCAGTTTCGATGATGATTTGAGGGCCCAAAGTAGGTACCTTGAAATCTAAAATTTTAAGATTTTTAGTAATTTTGAATGCTTCAATTTGTGTTTTGTGGCATATGGACACCATGGACAATATCCTGACATCGCAAGAATCGCGATGGTATGTTCCGTTCATGAAACGAAAATCGAAATTTTGTGGGTTAAATAGTATCCATGAATAGTGCCTATAAACAGTAACTTGCACGTTTTTTGAGAAAAAATCCATAGCGTACGTAGGAGTATTTCGAACGCATATACCTTCTCCGGGATAGTTTTTGATCATTCGTATAGGCACTGTGTACCCGGAGGTAAGATAATATAATATTTAAATTGTGAAAAAATAAATTTTAATATTTATAATATTTATAATTGCATGAATGTATATCATAATAATGAGTTTTTCCATTGCTGTGGGTTCAATATACCCCGAAGGGTACCACAGTTTTATTATCAATCCAGAGCTGCTGTGAGTTCAACATACCCCGAAGGGCACTATAGTCTTATTATAATGATACTGCTCCGTCCTGTGCGGCTTTACCAGTGTAACAGAAAAACTACCGATCCATAATTATCCTAATTATACCAATTATCCATACAGATTTATTCTTAGTCAACTTAATCATGACAAAATGATTATTTTACCTACAATAATCAAAAGGCACGTTCATAATTTCATAATAGGCAATATAATTGCCTATAAATACATTTATTAGCCCTTATCTTCTAAAAAGACATCATACGTATGGATTTATCGTAAGGCTAGTAGTACTAAGTCATGAAAATATATTCCACTCTGGCATATAAATACACTATAAAACAATCAAGATAAAACATAGAAATATATTACAATCCAAACACATGGATACACTATATCACTATTATTACAGATTCACAGAAACATATTTTAATCGGTTATCATATATTGTGTCATTACACACAATCCCAACATGTCATCACAAGTCAAACTATACCCATTATCTTACTACGGTACAATAATTAGAACATACTAACGTGTACACACATGTCCATTCGGACAGCATTGCAAAACATCAAGTGCAACATCTACTCAATCATTCGATCACAAGGGCATAATTACGTATGTATATACAATCGTACCTACCATATAAATATATATATATACACACAAACATGGGACATACAATGTTGTATAGGTATTTTAGAATACCTAATGTAGCACTGCAGGTCGACGATAATGGTATTACGCTTATTACTATATATATATATATATTTAACACACGGATATTAACACTTCTAATTGTACAATCATGCCCACTCCCCATCAATGGGACTTTTCTACAATTTAAACCATTATTATGATATACATTCATGCAATTATAAACATTATAAATATTAAAATCTATTTTTTCACAATTTAAATATCATATTATCTTACCTCCGGGCACTCAGTGCCTATGCGAATCATGAAAAGCTATCCCGGAGAGGGCACACACGTTCAAAATACTCCTCTGTACGCTACGAGTATCTCCTCGAATAGTGTACAAGTTACTGTTCATAGACACTATTCACAAACACCATTCAACCCACAAAATTTCGATTTTCGTTTCAAGAACGAAACATACCATCGCGATCCTTGCGATGTCAAGATACTGTCCATAGTGTCCATATGCCACAAAACACAAATTGAAGCATTCAAAATCACTAAACATCCTAAAATTTCATATTTCAAGGTACCTACTTTGGACACTCGAATCATTATCAAAACTCATTCCAAATTGAGATCTAAATATACTGCGTCGAGGAACACATTGATTGATTCAGATTCCACTAGAGCTACACCAATTGCTGAAAATCTTATCAGAAAGGCACCTTCCCGATCAGCCATCCCTCGCTAGAATTCAGTGACCAAATGCGGGAACTGGGCACACCACCGTGAAGAGGGCGGAGAGACGATGCCAGATGCACCGGAGGTGTCGGTTAACTCGCCGTGCACCGCTGTGAATCGCCGGTCAAAGTTCACGTCGGCGAGACTTCGGGCGGCGCGTGAGGGTACATGTCGACGATGATCAGGGCGGGGTTGGTGGCGCTGCACTCGAGATGGCCTGGCAGTCCTCCACTCGCCGGTACTGAGGTGATATAAGGTCCAGTGACAAAAGTCACTGTTCACAAGAGAGAGAGCCGTAGAGAGGAGAGAGAGAAAAGGGAGGGAAAAAAGTGAGGTCGTATTGTCGGGTTTCCCAACCTATCCCGCTTATATAGTCGTGCACACACGACGAAAAATTACAACTTTCCGCTTTAGTCGTCAAATTTCTGATATCGGTAATGAAATACTGTATTTTTCGCTCATACAGTACATTGTCCCGAATACCTGCCAACTCCCTCTCTTATCAAAACTCTCGAAAATACTGTATTATAACTTCATGACAGGATTTTAAGAGTATAGAAATTTCAAGATGTTACATTATATCACAGTATTACCTAACCAAGGTGTACAACATGAAGTTGCCCTTCACTTTACAAATAGGACACAATACCATGTACCACTAAGGTACGGTACATACCACATATGTACCATCGAGGTACAGACTAATTACACACCCATCATCAAGGTGTGAAAACATACACACTTGCATTGTCGAGATACTAGACTCTTTACATTTATCACCTTGGTACAAAACTATATACGCATGCACCACCGAGGTGCATCACAAACTTTGAGTCCTAACATATACATGATTCTATGCGTACGCCATTAATACTTTTACTCCACTTTCATTGATGGAGCTAACAACTGTCAATCTCAAAAATTTTCTGTCCTACGTACCCATTCTCTTTTGAAGTGATTGGTATAGCAAACTCCACTATTCCAGTAAAGTTTATAAGTCACTAATTTATTCTTATTGGCACCTTTGCCCTACACTTATAGTCTTTTAAAATCTTGGATTTTTATCTCTTCGGAGCTTTCTGGCCCCTTTTGATTCCTTATAGAAAAAACTAAGGGGAAGCCCGTGTCTCCTTAAGTCGGCATTCCTCCTCTTGATAACTAATTTCACAAGATTCTTTGTAAGGACCTCGCCTAACAGGTTTATCTCCTTTACATCCATACAAGTATGCCTGTCGTATTTGGTTATGATCATATCCACATATCCAATAAATCCAATCACATAAAACCATAGAATAAGTTAGGTACAATATAAAAACTACTTACTGCGGCCGGTTATAGAAATTCACCCTTGAGACACAAGGGCATATTATACCAAATAAATAGTTTAATACTAAAATTATTTGAAAGGTTGTAAAAATTTTTGCTCTGATACCAAAATGTGGAACTCATAACCTTAATATATATATACGCATACATACATATATATATATATATATTAAGATTAAATATTCAAAATCTTAATTTATTTAATCAAAATGTGGATATCAAAGAAAAACTTCCATTAAATATCATTTTCTAATAAAAATAAAATATACACATTTATAAATTATAACTGTAATTTCGAAATACATATCCAAAATTTTGTAAAATAAAATATGATTTATCATTTTTTGAAATTCTTGTTGTGTCTCAGAGGAACCATCCGGAGCTATCCCGCCACTAACCATACCTAAAAAGACAATCAACTACAAGGTAAGCAATTAAAAATTATTTAGTAAGAATCCAAAACTCTAATAGGTACGTATTCAACTTAATTTATTCACTAGAATAATATCTCTACCACATAAATAGTAATTTTTATAAAAATTTTGACAAGAGTTCGCCTATATATAGACTACACTACCTGTAAAGAAAATCAAAACATTCCCAATATCATTCAATAATTACTTACTGCTTTTTCAACAGATATCAATACCACTACACATCATCTTTTAGCACGCATAAGTATTTTGTTACTCATTTTCTTTTCTCACTCTTTTCTGTTCTATTTTTATACCACTCTAATTCTGTTCATTTTGTTTTTTCAGTCTAAAATATGGATTCTAATTTTGGATTTTGTTCTGATTTTGATTTTGATTCTGATTCTGATTCATTTTATTCTGGACCGGTTATAATTAGGGTAACTATGGGATTTAATTCAGTATATTCCATAACCATATCTATAAATTAATAATATATTCATCAAAATATAACACAATAAAACCTATATAATTATTCACACTCCCTAATGGCTAAATTTTTAATTATACCCTTTTTCCAATGCCTTTCATTTTTATTCACCCAAGTCAAATTCTACTAATTTCAATATTTTACAATATATTTATAAATATATCATAAAATAATATTTAAGGTTACCCAAATAGTAACAAAATTATTATTTTACTATTTTTTCATTTATATTTCGTTTTAACCAACCAAATCAAATTTAGTCAATTCCGTTGTTTCATCATACCAATATTAACACATAATCCTTTCAAAAATCAGTATGCAAAACCTCAATAATAGTATTCAAAATTTTTAATTTTGTCATTTTTCTATTTTTCTTCTAATTTTCACATCCAAATTAATTCCTGCCAATTTTCTTTATTCCCTAACACATTTATACACATTTAAACATATCAAAACACATCAAAGTTAAGCATTTAAGTTCTTCATGAATAGTGGTCGAATATGTCATAATATACATAAATTAAATTTTCTCTCTGTACATAATTCTATTCATTCCAAGCTACTTCCCAAACATTAAATTTCATAAATTATGAATCAATTTCATAAAATTCTCAAATTACCAAGTTAGAGTTTAGAGTTCTTATCTCAAATCTAAAATTGATGGCAATTACACCAAATTCAAGTTAAAAATACCTAAATCACCATTTAAAATAATAAAATCACCATCAAAACTACTTTTCAACAAATTTATAAACTAAAACTTAATAAAATCAATAACTTTTACTATCAAATTAAAGTTTTCAACGTGTAAAATAATTTTTTCTTCTGCGGTAATGCATTTAATCAAATAGATTGTGAGATTTTACTTTATTTTTTCTTAAAAAATAAAAAAATTTGAAAAAGAAGGGAGAGAGTGATTCACGACAGGAGAGAGAATAAAAAAGACCATTTTTAGATTCTTTCACTTTAGTCCATTAGTTTTAATCTCACTTTTTTCTTTAAATTTTTGTAAAAAGACCATTTTACCCATAATAAAGAAAATTGATCATTTTAGTCCTTTTTCATCATTTTTAGGGGAATTCATATCTAAATTCAATTATACTTTTTCCTACATCTTATTTACAATATTTACAAGAGTTTTGGGTGATCAGAATTTAATGGAGTCCTTCCTTTGGCATACTGACTATTTCGCTATTTTTAGTAAAATTATCTATTTTCGTCTAAAATAGTAATTTTGACATTTTTAGAGTTATAAAATCTATTTTTCCTACTAACATACTCTATTATACTAATTTACATCCTCAAAACCTAACTTAACCAATTAAAACTTTATCAAAATAACGATTTTACCATTTCTTGTCAATAGTACTCATTTTCACTAAATTTTCTCTAAACACATTTCTAAAGTTTCTTTCTTATATTTTTTTACTTCAATATTGTTACTATATCTACTTCAATATAAATATAATAGCGAATTTAGGCAATACTTAAATTTGAAGATGCTATAACCACCTATTATACTTTTGTAAAAGTTAAGATTTGATAAAGCATTGCCTTCTAACTTAGCTAACTTTTGACTAGAAAACATTAGAGTATAATAGCTTTCCACTCACTCATTTTGGCTTTAAAAAGCAAATTGCAAATATATTTTTCCTTAGATAAATGCAACCGCTCAGCATTTTAGACACTTCAATACCAAAAAAAACAATAAAGATGGCTTAAATCTTTTAAAGCAAAAATAAAATAAAGTCTAGTAATGAAGCTATCAATGAGAAGAAATTCAATCTTTTAACCAAAATATCATCCACATAAACAAGCACCAACAATATAGTAGAAAAAGAGACCTTGAGGAAAAAAAACTATCAACCATCAAATTGATAAAACCATATTGAAGTAAGGAACACTGAAGCCTTTCATACCAAGCTCTTAGTGTTTACATAAATCCATATAAGGCTTTTGTAAGTTTATAGACATGGTGACACTGTGTGAAATCAATAAAACCCTTAAGCTATTGCACATAAACATCTTCAAATAGAATGCTATTGAGAAAAACATTATTGATGTCTATTTAGCTTATAGACCAAACTTTTATAACTACAATGCTCAACACAACTCAAACTATTGCTAGTCTGATGACAGAGCTAAAAGTATATGAGAAATCAATCCCAATAAGTATGATGAAAGCTCTTGGTGACAAGCCAAGTTTTGTACTTAGAAATAGAATCATCAATATTGTATTTAAGCCTGAACACCCATTTGCACTACACTATTTTTAGATTAAAAGAATAAGGAACCAAATGCCAAGTATTACTTCTTCACAATGCATTATACTTAGTGATGAGAATCAACATCAAGTTTACATTTATTTTTTTCTTCACGTGCCAATTGAACCTATTATAAGGGCAAAAGATGAAGCATAACTTATTTGAAATTTATTTTTTTGACGTTTTAATTAGCTTTTTCAGTATGTTTAGAAATATCACATAGATATATATTTTAATTAAATACTTTTTTTAAAATTTATTTTAAGATTTTTATTCCTAGTTATTTAACATTAAATTTTTTATTCCTACTTATATTAAATCACAACTTTTATTCCTCATTGTTTAGGATTTTAATTGTAAGCCATATATAAAGGAGCTTAAACAACATTGTAATTAGAGATATTAAATTTTATTTAATTAAAATTGAGAGCATTTATCTTTTTTTTTGGTTCTTCAGAGAATTTTGTGAACTTATCAAGAATTTTTTTTTTGTATTAAAATCTTTTCTTATACTTTTAGTTTGTGATTAATGAATCATTGTATTAAAATTTTTACCATTGATTCTTAGTTCCTTTAATCACTGGGGTAAAGTTCTTTAATTTTAATTTTAACTTTCTTGATATTCGAATTTCAATTCAAGTTGTTAGATTTCAAAATTGATATATTGGGTTTAGCATTAGTTTAGTATTAGAGCTCTAGTTCTAAAATCAAATTTGATTATCATTAAATTCTTTTGTGTATCTTACTTTTTTTTAAAAAAAAGTATGAGTTATTGTTCATCACACTGTTTATGGATACTATTTATTGACATTGTTTATGCAGCATTTATATTGTATCTTCTATCTTTTTTTTTTATTAAATCATGTCTTTTTATTTCGTTTGTGTTTATTTTTATTCATTCAATTTTGGTCAGCGTCACAAAAAAATCAAATTTGAATCCTTTTTTGTGATTATTGTGTGGTTATCATAATTGTGTAATTTTTCACCCTTTGATTTCAATATTTATTGCATTTAGTTAGTAAGAAAAGAAAAAAGCTAAAGAGAAAAAAAAAGTTAATAGCTATAAAAAAAAAAGAAGAAAAAAAGAAAAGAAAAAAAAATGTCAATTGTAACAAAAAAGGTAATTAGTATCTTTATAAGAGATATTCAATTCCTTATTATTTTTATATCAATTTGTCTTTTTGTTTAATTATGAATTCTTTTTGGGTTTGTTTGCTTTTGAAAATTTGGTTCCATTATCAATTGTTATTGTATTAGTAAAAATACTACAAAAAATTACTTAATTGAGTTTATTTAGTTTGATAAAGAATTAAAAGAGAAAGCTAAAGTGGTAAAAGACAAGAAAGTGTGAATCAATGGCAAATAAAAGTCAAATCGATGAAAATACGAGTGTAAGTGACATAATTTGAGTACAAACATATAAGACAGTATAGTGAGATTTATTACTAATACTATTTTGTAATTGTCAAATATGTCTCATAAAGGTCACTTACCCAATAAAAAAGAGGGAGGAAGTGTTAGAGATATGCCCCATAACCAATCATATCATAAGGTTTGGGGATATCATTCCTTTGTATATATACTTTTGTAATTAGTTGTAAAAATGTTTATAATTAATAAAATGATAATTATTTTATTTTGTAGTTATTCAATTGTTATTCTTTAATTACATGTAAAATGAGATCTTGTGATGTATTATATGTTAAGATTCTACTCACAAAGAGTTGTAAATATGATTATAGAGTCTCTGATTTAAATACATCTAAATTTGTTCTTGATTGAAGTGATGCCAATACGGATAGTGATATTGCATGACTAGCATATTAGGTTGCTATCACTGATTAGTATATGATGCTAATAATTAGGTGACAAGTCTCATGTAGTAAGAGTATGAACGTGGGTAATATATTAAAGAACATAATGCTGAATGTGACCAAACATCACAAAATACGTGGATGATTATCCACAATCAATGATTCATCATACGACCACACTTGTATACCACTAGTCCTTTAATTCAAGGAATCATGGCTATTGCATTGAGACATATTATGCACTTGTATATATCGTACTTGGCTAGCCATGCGTAGTAAAAGAAACTTAATGGCAATGTGTTTTAATTGTATGAGAACAAATAAAATCTTTTGCCAGTGATAATTACGTTTGAGATCTTAGCCGGGAATGTCATACTCAAAAATAGAACCTATGGTTAGAGTGCTTAATATTCAAAAATGAGTTTTGTTTAATATTCAAAAATGAGTTTTGTTTAATATTCAAAAATGAGTTTTGTTGATATACAAATTTTTGTATATGATTGAGTTTCCAACACTATGATTGAGTTATGGGTTTGATAATTCTATGACTTGCACTCGATCATGAGTCGACAACAAATGAACTTTACTATACATAAATGTGACTATATGAGTTTATTCAGAAATATATTCTCTGTGGTCTAAGAGTTATGATATCTTACTAGAGGTTACTCATGATTATTGAAATCCTCGGTTATAATAAGTTGTATTACAGTAATACGAAAAGAGTTCGTATTAACTCATATCTAATTCACAGTAAACTTAGGGAATCAAACATAATAACCGATTATATGACAATAAATAAATAAATATCATTAAACTAGTTAATGATATTTAGTATTAATGAATACTATATTACATCGATAAGTTGATTGGAAGATAATTTTATTTTTAAATGTAAAGAATAAATTCTATGACAATAATGCCCTAGCACTTGTGAGTTTGAAAAATGTTCCAGTAATTTATTAATATTGTAAATGTGATTTACAGATATATGGTAAACTAATTAATATATTGCTTGATTTATATATTAATAAATAAATTAGTTTATTTATTAATATTTAATAAATATTATTATAAATCAAATTAATACTTGTTTGATAAGTGATAGCATAAGATGTTGCCAAGTGTTTAAATCTAATAAATCCTTATTTGACAATTGGTAAAATCAAATGTTACTAAGTGTCAAAATCTTCCTAATGCTTACTGATTATGATGCAAAGCAAGGGTGTAGATTAAGACACTTAATATTTATGAATTAAATATTTTTAAATATTTAATTAAATACTTTTTTGATAAGTGGCATTATATAAAGCGGCTAAGTATCAAAATCTTATTAATGTTTAACCATAATGATGGAAATTAATGGCAAGGATTTTGACACCTAAGTTTTTATTTTATTATTAATATTAATGTTATTACTTAATAATTAAGTAAGTTGATAAAATCGAAAACTTTAATAAATGAATTAAATTTCATAGATTTTGGAATTCACTAATGAAATTTTGTCAAGCTTACTTTCATTAATATATACTGATACATGAGCAAGTCTCAATAGAAACAATAAAAATAAATAAATCTAAGAGGGAATTTTTGGCCACCATAAAGAGGACGAAAAAAATAATTTCCTAAGATTTTCTAAGAGAAAAAGAAGGGAAAAGAAGAAAGAAAAGAAAAAATTGTTGATAACTAGGCATAGTTTTCTAATTGTAAAAAAATTGTTCAAAGGTTGTTCAAACTTGTAATAGTTATATTACAATACAAAACAAGCCTCCTAGCACTTTAATAAAAAAAATCTTTAAAAACTAGCATGTAGATATGCTTGGAGGCAACTAAAGACAATTTGCGCATCTGCATCAGTTATAAAGGTATAATTTTTTATATTCTTGTGTTATGTTTATTTAAAACTTGCATAATATCTATTAAAATTTACTGAAAATTTTTTCATGCAATTATATGATGGTTGTAATTTTGCATTAGAAGCTATCCAGTAACAATTTGGGCAAATGGAGATGATATTTAATGAAATAAGAGAAAGAATGAATAGGCAAGAAAATTTCTTTGTTATCTGACAAAAAGGACAAACTAATAGAAAGCCTAATCCTAAAAGACAAGGTAGACAAGCACCTATAAAAGACTTTGAGAGTGAAAGTGATAAACAAATAATGCCATCGTTTGAGGATGTTAGTGATAGTAGTTTGAAATTTTTGGTTCATGGTGAAGCACTTGTTAATAAGCTTGTATTAAGTACAAAAGCTAAAGAAGAAGATAATAATCAACAAAGAGAATGTAACACCCCCTTCCTTTCATTTTTATTCATGTGGCATATAGTACATTGAAATTATCAAAAAGACAAAAATCAACGCCTTCTCATAGTGAAGCGAAGTTTTCATTTATTCAAAGAGTTTATAAAAAGTAACCACATAAATAGTAACAGCTAAAATAGTATTATTTTTTTTTTTCTAAAGAATTGTTATGCATTTTAATGAAATCAATGCCTCAGAGTCACAGAAAGGAAATTACATAACAATGGCCTAAACCTTAGATATATTATGCCCTGTCCGAAATCTTAGCCTCAACTGCACTTTCCGGATCCGCTGCCGCTATATCGTAATCACCTGAAAATAATAATCCCACAAAGGGGTGAGCACACCACATGGCTCAGTAAGATAATACAATACTTAAATAAAAGAAGGAGCATGTTACCTGAATCCCTACTTATTTTGGCCATTTCACACAATTCTACACACACAAGTAAATGCATGTCCACATATCAAGGCACATGTTCCAACAAGCATATACTCAATAATGTACACAAGATATTATATCATCTCCTCTAGAACTCTAAGCACTATACCATTTATGAATTCTGTATAAATGTCTCAATTAGAGTAACACTCCTTATGATATACCATATACAGATATTGCAATCTCAATCAGTATACTTTCTAAATGAATCATGTTATCACCTGTGTCCGTTTAAGTTCTATTTCTATTCTTATCAACGAACACCTACATGATCATATAAAATCATTACATAGTTATTCGTATAAATAACGGCTAATGCTGCAGCCCCATACAGAGGAACTGCTTAGAAGCCGATATAACCACACAGTATCAATCACACACTCGGCCTGAAATAGCCAAAATATCCTAGGTACACAATCAATACCCACATAGGATACAAATATTTCAAACATCTGAATATAGATACAATTGAGGGTATTAATAAAAACGATAAAACTGTTTCTGTATGCCATTTCCACTCTCGAAAGATTGGTAATAGGAATTTCATTGCGTTTACAAGTTATCAATTATACTGAGAAACATCATGGATCATGGTTGTTGCACGAAGCCACTGGGCCATTTGGAGGACAGCTGCGGATTCCACCTACCCCTCAGGGTACCACAGTCTTAATGTCACATCTCCATTAGAAACTGGCTTACAAGCCCAGCTGAGGGAGAGGGAACATACATATCCGATCCACATATCACAATTATCTCAATGCTGGTTCATTACCAGTCTATGTTATCATACATTCATATTATCTCTTTATATTCACTAAAGCAAGACAACCTGACAGTTATACTATAATCATCAATACACGTTCTCCATTCTTTATCCCATACTAGGAATTCTTTCACCTACATTAAACCTTGACTATACTATTATAAGGTCACATATCAATTTAATCCTAGTCGTTCGCTTAAGGGTACGGATGATAACAATGTAAACTCATAAACAAACTTATAAACGTGTAAACTAATAAATCAAATGACCCGCCATACATCCAATACACCTTTTCAATAATATCCTCAAACTTCTCACGTGATCTTTAATCTATTATGGATTCACCCATATTCCTTTCGTTTCACAAGCGTACCAGTGAGCTAGACAAGATTCTATATACTAGAAGTGACGCGGCCTAGATATTGCCTAACCCATTATTTTATTTAAATACTAATTCCCCTTTTTCAAGCTGATGCT
>CP135544.1:3965860-3985776 GCA_032402905.1 Khaya senegalensis
CTCGCTAGTAATAACAAATCTAACAATGAATCAGGTTTTGGATGAATACTTCTAAACTTGCATCCGCATTAACTAAAAATTTCAATATTAAAATTACACCAAACTTATAGTAAGTTTGATATTTTATTATCAAATTTGTTTAACTGAATATTTAATATTAATTAAATATTTACAGATATCAGTACATATTTAGCAAATTTTTTTATATTTTTAACTATATTTATATTATTATTAAATAATAAACTTAAATTTATGAATTATCTAATTAAAATTATATAATTTTTAACATTAATTTAAAATAAATATAATACTCACATAAAATATCAATTACATTCAACATATAATAAAATTCACCACAATTATTCAAAAAAAATATCAAATTACTTTACAATTATCAAAAATTTTAAATAAAAATTTATAAATATATAAATCCAAAAAAATAGTTATCAAGTTCATATCTTCATTTTACTTAATTATAATTAACACCTACCCAACATAATTTCTACAATAATGAATAATAATATATAAATTAATAAAAAATAAATTTTTATAAGTAACAAAAAATAATCAATTTACCTTATCGATAATATTCTCATCATTTAAATACATACAATTTTTAACTTTTAATATAGAATTTAAAACTAATTATTAAAAAAAATAATTAATTAATATTAAAATTATCATAAAAATTAAAAAAAATAATAAATATACTCAAATATTCATTAAGATATCTGTAAATATTTATTTGTACTCTTCTTCTCAAACTCACTACGAAATTTAATTATTTTTTCCAAATCTATCGCAAACTTGTACAAACCTATACCAAATCCATCCCTCAGAGTCTTGTACCAACGAATTTACAAATTTACAAATAAAATTACTTTCTGTGGACGAATCCAACCTCCTTCCACAAATTTGTCCAAGTTTTTAATCCCACAAATGTTGGCCACTTTTCTTCCATTTAATAAAACTTTAAAAAAAAATTAAGATATGAAACAAATTTGGACCCAAAAGTTGCACGTCACTCGTAATAAGAAAAAGAAAACCTGACATACTAATAACATTCGTTTGTGCCGTAACTGAATAATTTAAAATTAAACCAGTGAATTGCGGCCAATCGATGGTCATTCAACCGAAACAAAAAACATGACTACTTGCACTGTGGATTGATAGAGAGACTTCTAGCTGAATTAAGGATAAAACAAAGAGCATGGGAAGGCGTATACATAATCAAAAACATGGACAAGAAGAGAAGGAAGTAGATGCTTTCTGATTATTATGGAAGAGTCAAAAAGGTATTCTTCTGTACGTAGAGAACTAACGAACGCTATAGCCTGACTGATAACCATTCATTGACCTTTCAAAACAATTAAATTCCCTTGAACAATACATTCTCGCCTTTAAATTTCCACATACAAAAAGGAATAACAACATAATATCACTTACCACAAGACGAGCTCAATAGCAGCTGCATATACTCACAAATTAAGATCCTAATCGACAAAGAAAAATGCAGCGGCGACAAGCACAAAGTGGCCCCTGTGCATTCTTATCTGCATTCATACGGTTAAAAACTTCGAATTGTGTCCACTCGATCAATGACATCCAAGGCTTTGATACGATCAATATCAAAATCAATTACAGGAACCGAAGAAGGTCTCCTAATGGGGAAGGGATCTTTCTTTCTTTCGCTTGCTGGGGAGTGGCTATTACTTTTGGTCAACCTATGGTGCTTGCTTAACCTAGTTTTGGCTGTCTCAAACTCCTGACTCTTACTTATCCCTGGCGTCTTTTTCCTTTTACTTACATCACGAAGCATCTCTTGATCTTCGACAGTTAGCATCGGGGATGATGGGTGGGCTTTATTCATTGAAAATGGAATTCCCTTTTGGTTGGGGGACCGAATTGGGGATTTAACAGGAGATCTTATTCCATTGCCAGCCCTTGCTTGGCTAACAAGATGATGAAGCCACACAACAAGTTCAAGAATATAAGCTTCTGTTTTCTCCTTATCGGCATGGTGTAGTGTCTCAATCCTGAGAAAGTCAGTCTGGCCAGTAGGTTTTCGATTCACCTCAGACCTGATTATAGTTAATGAGAAAAGCTTAGTAAAAATAATATTGACAGAAAATAAATACACAAAAATCAACATATTCATAGCTCACCCTATGTTCGCCCATTCTCCAACCCAACCGAAACCATGATGGGCCCTTGTAGAATTGAATTGTAAAAAAGAAAACAAATGGATAAGTAATAGGAACATTAACTTGAAAGAACAAAAGTTTTGCTTCAAAATTTGTATTTCCAAGCGAACCCCAGTTCCAAGGGATAAGCCTGCCAGCGTTACACCTAGTAGGAAAACCGGGTTAGCTATTATACTACCCCTTGCTTTTCAAAGATTAACTTGTGATCAAGCTCTCCAGACAGAATGAAATAGATGAATTCAAGATAAGCCGTGTGAGGTAAAAAAAAAACCCAACTACAAAGGCATAAAATAATTGTGGTTTGCAGGGCAGTTAATCTTACTTTGTTGTGTTAGTGGCAATAGGAACAAGCCACTGCAAAGTTTGCTCCATTTCAGCCTTAATTTGTGGGACAGTGAGCTGCAAGAACAACATAGTGAAGAATTATTAAGCAGAGTATAGGTATGCAAAACAAGAAGAAAATATTATATGCTGAAGCCTGAAGGCCAGACTTCATGCTACCCTAACCCTATCACAAGCATAGACTCTTACTATTAAGTCAACTGATATTTCAACGGTTGGAGAAATATTAAACCTATACCTCTTCCTTAACCTTGAATGACCGTAGTTTGGAGCGCAAAGCAGATTTTATATTAGGAGGCAGCCCTTGGTATAAAGAATCCCTTGTATTTAGAGGCACAGAACTTGATCGAGACACCTGATTCCATTCATTTGTTAGCAAAAAGCCTCAACTGGCATTCTTAGCTTCTTATTACATACATAAACCTCTTGATGTTTTGATGGAAAAAAAATATAAGAATATCAGTCCTTGCAGGTTTAAAAGGAGAAAAAAAAAAAAAAAAAAAAAAAAAAGGAGGCAAAAAATTACTCACGTCCACTCTTGGAGAAACTTTATATTCAAATAGCTATTTAGAAAATCATGTCCATCAAAGATCAAATACTTGTGTAACAAAAGAACATATATTCAAAGCATCTTGCTTATGGAATTTGAAGAGAACTACTATTGCTTCTATCTCCACTGGGACCTAAAAGCATATTAATAATTTAGTAGGCATATTGTAAACAAATCCAAAATACAGTACTTTGTCATGCCATGTTGTGTCCAACACAACACTTCTACTGATGAGAAAGTAAAGTCAACCAGAAATCAACAATAACCAGAATGAATCACAAATTCCCTTCAAATTCAGTGCGGTTCTTACACACCAAATTCTAAGAAAGGTATTGTTTCAACTTTATTAAAAGCTAACAAGCATGTGTCTGTAGAGCTAATATTAATTGCATTAGTGAGTTAAAGTCAAAGACACCGCCCCACATCCCTCCTTCCCCCTTCCCCCTTCCCTCCTTCCATAAACACCAGCTATTCAAATTACAATCTTGTGAATTTGACAATAGATAGATTAACAAGAAGACAGAAGCAGTACTGTCAACCAGTAGTTTCGGCCTAAATTTGGTGTTTAATTAATCCCCGACTTAAATGAGGATCATAAAAGCATAATTGGCATTTAATGTAAAAAAAAGTTAGTTGATTTAAATATATGGACACGTGGTTATTCTAGATCCCCAACTAAACAAAAGCAAGAGGGTGACAAAAGAAAGATATTTTTATTTTGAAGGAAGCAGAGAAAACATTTATAAAAATATGATGTATACAGAGTCAAGAAGAAACTGTCTGCAAAAATCTGGGGTAACCTGAAAGATTATAAAATCGTCTATACAATCTGGATGCTAAACTATTTCTGAATGACAGAATAAAATTAAAGAATTTGGACCTGCATACACCAAAGGGCTCTTTTCATGTGTTTTGATAATTTAGAACAAGAGGCGAAAGGAAGCGACGGACATCTACGAAAGGAGCATGCTACTCTTTCACAAAAAGCCAAATGTCCAGTGATTTTTATTGATATGAAGCCAAATTTCCCTACTTATTATACTAAAACCAAATATACTCCAATACATGATTTTCTGTTAGTTTTTTTGGGATCAGGTTAATATTAGGTCTGGGAGGGGTATTAATTACCAACCCAATTTATTCCGCCTTTTCCCTGGGATTGGTTCTTGTTTGTATGTCCTATTCTATATTCTATCAAATGGTCTGTTTAGTCCCCACCCTTTTGAAAGTTGTTTCTTTTTCTACATATGTTTCTTCCTTTGTTTCAGAGATTTCTTTCAATTTCTTAACAAAAATGGGTGACTATATTCTACTTAAATAACAAATACAAGTAGTGAATGAGACAATAATACGGATTCAAGCCATAGAATTTCTCAAGTTTGACACAAGCACAAGGTACTAAATATATCAAATAAGTACATTAGGCCTAATACACTTCTTTTGCTATATCCAAAATCCAACCCATCTCATTAATAAAATGTGACTAATTAACCAACAAACGTTATAAAAAAAATCTTCTTATAGCAACAAACATATAAATGTGGACTAATCTAGCCAATATTGAACTTGGTAAAATAAAATAGTTGAATAAATAAAAAATGAGATTATTCAGTAACACAGATTGAAAACTAAGATCCATAATTTAAAAAGTGGTTGCAATTGTTTCAGAAGAAATGAAATAAAAGATATGGTAGAGCTTGTGAGATTTTAATGAGTTTTATATTTTGATTTCTTTTGAAAGACTCAAAACACCTTTGACTTCTTGACCAATAGCACATTTTTATTTAAAGTTTTGACTTTTCAACTTAAAAGTCACTAACCCATATTTTGGGGGATGATAGAGCTAGGGTAGTTATTGTATTAGGTCTACACAATGAGATGCAAATAATAGATAACTATGAACATCTTAAGTTGTCTCTAAGTAAAACTAGTTGTTGTAGATACCTTCTTCTCAATTCCTTGTTCTCCTCCCATACCCCGAGCTCAAAGAAGGAAGAGATAAAAGGGCCAGAATTTAATGATAATAAGTTATCCTTATAATAAGTTATAGTAATTAGAATAATAATTCAAGTTACAAAAGAAAGTTGAATAATTGTCTAATTACAATGAGGAATGATAAGGTGTCTCTTTAATCTCCAAATATTGTTCTTTTGCAATATTCCAATCTAATCTATGATAAGAAAGATGGGATAATTTCTTTCTTGAATTGAAGTGAAGAGTTCCTTCAAAAGAATCATTCAATCTGATTTGAGGAATATGTATCAACTAACTCTATGCCAGTAATCACGGCAATATAAAGGATGCAAGTGTTATCCGAAAGGATTGAGCATGAAGCATCTATAGGTGGCATTTTAAGTCCATTCTCAAATACCAAGGCTCAACCCTAGACAGATGATGGAAACTACCAAGCTTGAGTAAGGAAGGGCTGTGAAATGCGTAGACACTGAAAAGAACACCAACAGTGAACAAACTATATAGGACTACACTGACCCCAAGAGACAAAAGCTAGGTTAGTGAA
This sequence comes from Khaya senegalensis, assembly GCA_032402905.1. NCBI lineage: Eukaryota > Viridiplantae > Streptophyta > Magnoliopsida > Sapindales > Meliaceae > Khaya > Khaya senegalensis. Next base: position 3,971,475 of record CP135544.1, read on the forward strand.
TGAACTAGATGCCCCTGTAGTCAGTCATAGATACTAGGTGTTGTCATATTGACCAATACAATGCTATAGCTAACAAGTATAAACCATATATCAAAATCCAATGGTGATAGGATGAGGCAGGGCAAGGCAGAGGATTAGAGCAGGTGGCTACAAACCATGATGTTAGGGATTCAAATCCCTCCTTTGCCACAACCCTCCCCTTTTGGGAAGGACCCTTCCTCTTAGGGTACAAAAATCATCGTCGGAATAACAGAACCAAAGCTATGGAACTTAGATGTAGGTTTTTTATCCAAATGAAGCAGTCTTAACTTTTTCCTTTTTTATTTTTTATTTACCATTAAGGGTAGTAAATAATGTAAAAACAATATTCCAAACCCAAATCGGCTTTTTTTTTTTTTTGGGTTTGACCCCTATAAATCTTCCTCGGCTACACTTGGGCAAATAGGAGAGCAAGTATTAGTAGCATAGCTAAACTGCATTCCTCATCATTAATATGTTTGAATTAAACAACGTAAACTCACCCTTCAAAATTAAAAGATTCTATGTTGGGAGTAGACCAACACAAATTTAAAGAAACATTCAGAAAAAAGGAAACCTCAAAATTCAAGTACGAACAACCCACCCTACAGCTACAAGATGGTCAGATCAACCAAATTGGCATCAGACTCCATGACGACATGTTATCATATTGATAGAGATTATACACATGCAAAAGAAAAGAAAGACAGAACAAGGGAGATGCTTCGTAAGAATACAAGATATGGTAAAAGAAAATTATATCTTCACAAAACCATAAACTCACAAGAGTATCTATTTGAGTGATAATATTTGCATAGTGCAAAGCCAGACCAGCAGATCCCAACTTCTTTTGACCGCTCAGAGAAACTTTTACTGGTCTACCATCTGCAAGGTCACAGAGAAAGCATGAAAAAAAAAAAAAAAACACCATCTGTTGAATGAAAGAACCAAACTGCATTAACGTCATTTATAGTTCGAGACAGTTGTGGAAGACAAATGTAACATGTCAAATGTTAGTAAAGGAAAAATAAAAGAAAAAAAAAAGATACATTTATTCACAGAAAAAATAAGAAAAGTTAATTATCTTAGCAGATTAGTCAGGATTCTGATGACGCTGAAGCACAGGCACATAGGTCAGAATAAAATATTCCCAGACAAAAGGTAAACTTAAACTGAATGCTTCAGAAAGCTTTAATCTCTAAGTTACTGTGACACACATTGGTCCCTTACAACTCATGAAACATGAACTTCATGTGTGCATCTGCAAACAAATATATTGACTTCAAGAAAATTCCTGAGAAGTTGTCTATGTGAATCTCTTTTCAAACAATAAGTATCATAGTTTTATATTCCTTAAGGACAAACATATCTTTGCATATATTCTCCAATTGATTGTAAAGCTACCACACCAAGCAGGATAAACAAACTAAAAAAAAAATCGACTTCAGAGATTTGTTAGTGTTTAGAATTCTCACCAGCGCTGCCAAAGGCTTCTTGAATCTCCAAGTGCAAGAAATGGACAATGTCTAAAAGTTTCTCCATGACCTATAACACAAGATCTTAGACATGTCATCTTCAAAGAAAAAGGATTTACTTCAAGGGATGAATTGGTACTAGCCTAACACATCAAGCAAAAGAAAATTTTAAATTTGATATTTAAATTAGCCAAAATAGAACTTAAAATAAACACACACACATACATAAGGTGTAATTATAAAATGCAGTAATTTTTTTGATATCAATATAAGGTTTCATTCCTGGAAAAAAATAAATAAATAAATTGGATAAAGCATTGGAAACGATTGAACTGGTAAAAAGGACATATTCATCCTGAAAGTGCCAAGGTATCTCAAGCAGCATTGATGTGTACCTCTTCCAAAATCTTGGACCAAAGAGATTTCTTTTGCAAACTTCTTACATGCTTCTTTTGACTTTTTAACTCAGCTCTCAAGATTGCAACGCTGTCTCCTTCATATCAAAAGAATGTATATATAAGAAGAAACAGAATTACCACAAATAATGATATTCATAGAGAACAACAAATAGGGGACTTGATCAAAGTCACCCTCCATTTTTTCAGAATTTTATGCATATTAGTAGAAGTAGGTAGTATCTCAAATCTGTGCTCGTAGCCTGGACTCATGCCAGGTTAAAAATTAAAATTAAAGATCAAAAGATGGCTAGGGCCATGCAAATGATGAATGCAGAGACAAAAAATATAAAATCAACTCACATAAAACAATCAAAATTCTATTGCTCAGATGTCAATAGGCTGCTGACAATCAGACCTAAGAAAGGGCGTGAAACATTTTAAATTTCAAACGAATACTAAAATTAGCTTGGCTCCACAGAGTAGTATTACAAAGTCAGAAGAACTGTCTCCTGAGTAACGTCTGTTTCTCAGATTTTGGCACATTTTGATATCATAGCATTGAAAAATTAGAAGTAACTTTTTTTCAAAATGTAATGCCAAAGCATGCTACTAAAATAACATTCTTCAATACAGATAGAAGCCCCAAGTTACCTCTTTGAGCGGCATTTGAATTATCCTCTTCCTGAAGCTTGCGTCGATAATCTTGTTCAAATCTGTCCAAGGCATGCAACTCATGATACAATTCCTGCAAACAAAAAATTTGTACTCTGATTTAGTAACGCTATGAGGCATAACATCGATGCGGTATCAAGAGCACAACTTATGCCTTCCAAATGAATATGGTGCAGACACAAAAGCCTTGGAAATTGACCTTAAGAAATAAGAGTATCAAGAAACAACCTCAAAAGCAGAAATAAACAAGTCCCCTAAGTTCAAAAATCTGGAAAATCAGAAGTATTCTTTCTTTCACAAATTAATCCCCATATTCAATTGATGTCAAGTATGCTCTTTCTTGACTTTACCATGACAATAACATGCTGGAAAAAGTAGAAACTACAGCTATGAATGAGAGACTTGAGGTGGTTTCATGACTAAAATGCAGCAAAATACCTTATGATTGTGGAAACAACATCATCATGTATAACCATCTACAATTTGAATAAGATCAATTTATTCTCTCAGAATAGAGCAATATGGCAAAGTAAGAAGACTCAAATTAATTTAAATGAATTAAGCTGCAATCCAAGCCTAGCTGAGAGTAACCATTTACAATTTCATGAAACAAGGTCCTATGGTTTCTACTAGCATTTTAAATACTACCACCACAATAAGCAATGGCTTCATTCTGGAGGATGAAGTTGCACATCCAAATGTCATGAAATCAGATGACATAACTGCAATCCAGGGATTGTTAAAATAGGCTATTTCAAGAGATAAATCAGCTCACCACAGCCATGGAATCTAAAAACCATTCTACTCTAGCCCAGAAAAGAAGATGGAAAAATAAAAAAGGAAAGACAAATCCAGAGAAGCTAAACTCCTCACCAATGATATGATTATGTTCATCCAAGGTGTAAACTTAAATATTTTCCAAACATAGCATAAGAGATCATTTTTCAAATTCTTTACAAAATGGATCATGACTAAATGACGATGCAGCTTCATCTATCCAACAACAGTAAACAATACTCACAGCTGTATACTGGACTAAAGTCATCAATTGTTGCATTATTGTGTCTGCTTCTTCCTTCAATTGCTTTTGTGGGGCAAGCTCTGAACCCAGCCTAAAAGTCATAAGAGAGCACAAGAAACAATATAATAACCTAACATGAAATACAGTAAAGAACAAAAACTAAAGTAAACTAAAGTAGACGAGATGCTGTTATATTACTTTGCAAAATAACGATCCAAGTTGTGCAACTGAGGATCTTTACAACGATTTCCAAACCGTACCACTTCTCCAGAAAAAACTTTCAATTCTTCTCTGTCAGAACAATAAAACAAAATAATTTATATTTTTCTTTTTTCCAATTGATAGAAAATAAAACCAATAAATAATCTTGTTAAGAAAACACATTTTTAAAAACAAAAAAAGCTTATCTTAGCATTATCCACCTCTTATCAGCAGCAGCAATTCTTAGCAATTCATCCATATCTCTGGAAATTAAATTTTGAACCCCTTCGGAATGAAGCACCACATCTTTTAAATGCCTAATGTTATCCTTTGAAAGGGAATGCATTAGATTGGCACCCTTAACAATCGTGTTTGCAACTTCAAAAGCCAAAATTGAAATTTTATTGCCTTTCGTTGTGACCCCTGAGGTAAATCCACTGCTGAGATTCAAATTGGTCATGCTACTACCAAGCGTGTCTAAAACTTCCACTGCTTTGCCAATGCCAGCAGTACCAGCTCTGCCTAAGAGAGAGCTCACTTCGGAGACCTATAAGATATAAATTACCAATTGGTACACTCAAAAACATAGCAACAAACTCTACCATATGAAATCTTCAATAGTTACCCAAAAATAAAAGGCCTATCTATTCAAATGGTCAGCAAACTCAAACTTTAAAATAAAATGAAGAAAGCACCACATGAAAACACAAATACTTCGAAAAAACTAGAAAACAATGTCAGCATTGTATGAACATGTGTGTAATAAACTAGTACACAGTAATTTAAAAAGGTGCAAATAGTTATTTGCTGGCAACTAGGAAATGCCATAAAATTTTCTTAGACCAAGTAACAGGAAATCAATGAAATATAATATAGCACCATGTCCTACAATTCACACTACCTCTCAGTATTAGTGAAGATTCTTCACATACAACAATTATTAGTAACCAAAAATAAGCATATAGAATATAAGTGAATGTTTGAAGTAGTTACAAAGTTGGAAGTTAAAGGCAAGAAGATAAAATTCAAACTGAAGATAAATTAATTACAATAAAACACAACATCATTTTCACAGATAAACTGCAGAGTAACATTAGCAATAAGCCCATTCTCCTATTTTACATAGGCAACAGCCAGAAAAATTAAAAAAAAAAAAAAGGCCAAGGTTCTTTTGTTTTTTCGCTTGTTCCCTTGTAAGCATGAACCAACAGTAGGATTTAGCTCACTTAAAATTATGGTAGCCTTTCCTAATTAAGCGTTTGAAAAATATTGTACGGCCAATTCTCAAAAACACCCAAATCAAATAAGGGCCAAAAGAGAGAGAAAATGAGAAAATCTACACAAAAATCATATTAGGAATGCATGTTAAAGAAGTTTGTGTCTTGAATATAAATTTATCAAGGTTGGAGAAGGAAGCAGATGGAGAGTGACAGAAAGTCTTCCCTGTAATGCTGCTAGGCATTTATTGGTCATAACTTCATCCAACCAGCATACTCTTGAAAAGAACCTCCCTCCACCAACACACAGAGAGAGAAGTAAAATTAATCAACAATGTTATAAATAAAATAACATTGTTCCTCATAGCAGCTAAGATATATAAAATTGATGGATTCTAGTAAATATTATAAATGGAAGATTGGCACGGTTGTTGGCTTCCTTATTTTCTCAATCAAAAACTCAATTCTTTCCCTTTATCCCATATCCTGGCCTCTTCGATGAGGCAACTTTTAGTGAAAGAGTTGAAGTAGAAACAAATGGTATATTTAGCCATTTTCATCAATTAACCAACAACGTTGAAAAAGTTGAATATCACTTTATCAACAGATGTAGCTATTCCCCAAACATTATGAGGGAGGTGCAAATATCTTCAAACTCATAGTTGTCTTTCCAGATTACACAAATAGCCACCAAGGAAGCATTGTCCCAAACTATTTACGAATTAAGAACCAAGCTCCAAAGAAAATAAGTTTCATAATATTTTTCATTTTCAGGTATGGCCCTACCAACCCCATCCAACTTGAAAAGACATTTATGGAGAAAACACCAAGTATTTAAGAGACACAGCAAACAATAATTTCACAGTCAGCACGCTTGGTCTCTAGATTTTGTTCTTTAGCCTTTCCTATATTTTCTGTTGAATCTTTGTATCTCCATGGCAAAGAATCAAACTTAATACCTATTTATATTCCAACATCCCATGTTAAAACCTTATAACAAACAGTTGTGAATTTCCAAAATCACTTTGTTATAAGGTAACTAAAAGAGCATTAAACCGTCACACAAAATCATGCAACAAGCTTTTTGGCCCCTGTTTAAACCAAAATCAGATTACAAAACTTTAAACCCAATGTTAATTGACATTTAGAATACACTCATTAGCTTATTCTATAAGTCTACAGTTTTTCAAACACACAAAACCAAAATAAAATTCCAAGTAACCTTTATATGCAATATGTCTCAACTGTAAAACAAATTGTTCATTGCAATAAAACAAAAGCACAGGGAAAGAAAGAACAAACAAACTAAACAAAAGGAAAAAAAATATTAAAGTGCATGCACAAAGCAAATAAATTTCGGACACACCTTAGCAACAGCAACCTGTTTAGACTTAGTGGATCTTGACTTGTGTGAAAGAGCCCTTGACAAGCGAGGAATGCCATCGTTGATGTCATCTGGACTCGTCCCATAAGCAATAGCATGGACGCCCGGAAAGGAAAATGGTTCAGTCAGTTCCTTGTTGTCCGAATTCTCCCCGACCGGAGAAGGAGTTGTATTGCCATGAAATTTCACGGGCAGTTCACGAGACTGATAAACCAATGCAGAATCATTACCAAGATGACCATTAACACTCGGAAAGCTTTCACCGGGAGCATTATCTACATTGGAACTCCTCGAGCAAAGCCCTCCCATTGTGTTGATCACCACGAACTAATTTCGATCTTTCAAATTTGCCATACAACAGGGAGCAAGTAGTATGAATTTTACCACCACCAAAAAGTATACTTCTACAAAAGTAAATCAGGAACTCAAGATTGAAGAGATCAGTGGAAAATGGAAGTTGCCCCGATCAATTTACCAAAATATCGATTCTAACTCACACTAGGTATTGAATCAATGGAGTCAAAACCTAGATACATAAACCCAAGTTTCATCGAAATTCTCAAAAGAACAATTGTGATAGCTGGCGAAGCTCCAGTCCATTTACACCAAAGAATAAACTGGAAGAACAAAAGCAACTCATAAATTGCAAAATTATATAGTCAACAAAAGAGTCAAAATTAAGGGGGGAGGCGGGTGGAAGGAAAAAAAAAAAAAAGCAATACCCAGTTCATACAAACTGCAATACCATCATCGGAAATTAACAGGCAAATTGAGCACGTGTCGACTGAAATAAAACAAACAACCCAATAAACACTCAACAAACCCAAGGTCAAAAAAGAGCAAAAAATTCAAAACTTGAGATAATTTCCATGAAGTAGATTTGGTGCAGACACCCAAAAGGCAGAAAAGCCAACAAAGATTGATGAACAGCTAAACTCACAAGCTAGATACGCATAAGAAATGCATCTGCGAGAAGGTTAAAGAGATGTTCTGTACTGTGCTGATGTGAAGAGATCAGTCAAATAGCAAAAGCAGAGAGGAATACAGAGTGAAGGAAGGAGAGAGGTGGGGCAAAGGGAGGAGACTTTGATTGAGTTGTGTCAGCCAAGCCAGAAAAGAAAAGCGACGGTCAAGACTCGAGAATTATCCCAAAAAAAACACTCACCATACTTTCACCATAGCCCCATGGAATGCAATGCAAAGGAATGCTTTGCTCATTCCCTTGTTATTATCACTTACCTCTCTGGTTTTCTACACACTCTGTCTCTCTCTCTCTCTCTCTCTCTCTCTCTTTATGACTTGTAGCTTGTTGCTTTTACTTATGGGAAATTTGTTTCTCACTCTCACTCTCATCCTTAGAGCGTTAGTTCACGCTCTCCTTTTAATTAAAACAAAAAATTTGACCAAAAAAAAAAACAACAAACAAACAAACCAACAAGCAAAAAGGAATTTTGCTTTTGAGATCATTTCTTTAATCTTCCTCAAGAATCGGTGAAAATGTTGGGATATGATTACCATACCCCTTGTTACTCTTAAAAATGTTATGTAAACCAGATATATTAAATGGATTACAAGCCTGAGTTTGTGTTAGTTTAATTATTAACATCTATTAGAGTGATAAAATTGAGTTTAAGATTGAAATTATATGCATACTAAATTAAATTTAGAACGACTTTTATTAATTTTGTGATATTTAATAAATATATATATATATATAATAATATTTTTTAAATTGATATTATTCTAAAAATACATACATTTTTATTGTGACAGATTGACAAATTTATTATTTTAAATCTTCACTTTTTTAGAATCAAGATTTTATTTTATTTAATTAAGTATAATTAAAAATGATAATTTTATCTATAAATTTACTAGTACCGATTTTTATAGAATTGATTTGATATGCCTCTTGACAAGTTTGAGATGAATTTAGAAAAAAAAAATTCAAACATATAATGAATTTAGAACGAATATGAACACAAATAAATATTCACAAATATTTCAATAAGTATCTATAAATATTTAATTTTTTTATTTTTTATAATAATTTTACTTTTAATTAATTAATTTTTTTAATTAGCTTCAAATTTTACAATAAAAATTATATTTATTCAAATGATGAGAATGTTATCAATGAGAATAATTATTTATTTTTGATACTTATAAAAATTCATTCTTTATTAATTTATATGTTATTATTTAGTATTATAAAAATTATATTGGGTAGGTGCTTGTCACAATTAAGTAAAATGAATATATAAATTTAGTAATTATTATTTTGAACTTATGAGTTTATAAATTTTTATTTTAGATTTTTAATATTTTATATATAAATTTGTAAAATAATTACATATTTCTTTTAATAATTAATGAATTTTATTTTATATTTAATGTAATTGATTCTTTATGTAAGTGATGTATTTATTTTTAATTAATGCTAAAAATATATAATTTTAATTAGATAATCTATAAGTTTAAATTTGATATTTAACAATAATATAAGTATAGTTAAAAAAATATAAAAATCTGTTAAAAATTTATGGATATCCATGCAAATTTGATAAATATTAAATATTTATTCAAGCAAATTTGATAATAAAATATCAAACATGTTATGAATTTGATAAATTTTGTTAATATATGTAGATACGAGTTTAGAGGTATCATCTCAAACTCAATCTATTATCATGCCTAAAAATGACTTTAACTTTAATAAAAAAAAAAATTTGTATTGATAATTTTATAACTCAAAGAAAAGAATAATTATTGAGAAAATGAGAGTTTTAGTTGTGAATGACTTTTTCTATTAACAAAGTTTTATTTCTTTATGAATTTAAAAAACAAAAATTTTCTACAAAAAAAAAAAATTTAGAGTTTTATTATAAATGTATGTTTATTTTATAATAGAGGCAAGTCTTGAATGCACCTTACAGAGCTTTGTGCTTGATTTTTGCTCCCCAATCTTATTTTATTTTTTAAAAATAACTTGGTAAAAAATTATAAGTACATAATTTTTATTTTGTTAAACTTAAAAGGCGTTCTCTCAAGATATTTTGATTTTTTTTAAATAAAAAATAAAATATTTTTTGAAAAATAATTTATACTAGATAAAAAAAGTTCAACAATATAAGAGGATTTTGTTAAATTTATAGAAAGAATTTTGACAAATTAAAGGGAGGGGATTTCGCTAAATAAAGTGAATAAGAAAGTTAGAAAGATACTATAGCAAAAAAATAAAGAGTAATTCTTTAGTTTTCTTTAAATCTATTGTTATTTGTATTTGTTGCATTCATAGTGCATTGTTTCTTTAGATGCCGTCTTATGGATATAGAATTAACAAATTCAAACTATGTTAATTTATTTATTTGCTTTGTAGTATATTATTTTAATTTAATTGAATAAATTAATTAAAAGATAATTATTATATATATATATATGTATATATAGATAATTAAAAGATTATAAGTCCAAGCACAATCTAATAGGTATATTGCGAAACGCCTAATTTAAATTGTGCATTGTTCATGTTCTGTGTTGAGTTTAATATGAAAACATGAGTGATGCTAACTTGATTGATATTAAATTAAAAATATTAATATAAAATTATTATATAATATAAAAATAAATAAATAAATATATCATGCGTCTAACAGTGGTGTATCACTACTGTAGATACATTTATGCTAAAAAGAATACAATATATTGATGCTATTAGATTATTTTTTTTTAAAAAAAAATAATTATTATTTACGTGTGATATTTATAAAAAAAGTTTAACTCATATTAATATTAAATTTGAATAAAGTTAGTATAAACTAATATAAAATATTTTTCTAGCTCAAAAATGATGCTAAGCTGTAAATAAAAAAAAAAAAAAAAAGAGAAAAATTATTTTGTACTATGTTAGGAGTATCAATTTGTAAACACCTTGTTAACCTAACACAAAATTAGAGAGTTTAAGTAGATATGTTAAGAGAATCGTGCCGACCAGCAGTATTAGGGACCAAGCGGGCTCACGTGCCAGGATGGGTTCATGCGAGCTTGTCCAAGCATGCAAAAACATTTTGCAGCCTAATTTGGATTGCAAGTTAATGGGTCAAACCATAATTTTTTTTCCCAAAAAAAATATATTTAATATAAATGAAAGCCCTAAATATCTTCCAATTAAAAAATCAAACCAATAATTTTTTTTCTTCTGTCAAAACAATCAAATTACTAAATAATAATTTTTAAAAGAGGAAGAGAAAGATAAAGGATGAAAGATGGAAGATGAAAATTAAAGTATGTCACCATTGTTTTCTCCATTTTTTCACTTTCTTATTCTTTATTTCTCTTCTTTTATTTCTTTTTCCATTCTTCTTTTTTTTTTTTCTAAGTATTAAATTTAAAAGAAATAAACATTATCCTGAAAGAGAGTAACACTTGAACATTGAAATGTCTTTTTATTTTTATAAAATTAAAGACATGAGTTCTGATTGGCCCATGATAGACCCATTTTGTGTCTTAACAATCCACATTATGTCCAAACCCAACATGGCATGAAAAGCGGGTCGTGCTCGTGCTTTGTTGTTATCATTTATGGTTTGGGTTGGGTCTGTGCCAAATCCAAGGCCAACTGGCTCAATTGCCTCTTCTAAGTTCAAGTTAAATTAAGATGACATAATTTTATTTGAATATTGCACGAATAACAATTTAATGTTAGGCTCAAGCTTAAAATTCTTAACATATAAAATCATTTATAACATAATTAATTATCTGAATAATTATATTATGTTAAATTTATTATGATTCAATGAACTTATATTATATTTGCCATATTTTAGAATGTGTTCAGCTATTTTATTATATTTTAAAAAATATTTAGTTATAGTTAAACTTAAATTGATGAAAATTTAAGTATGTAATTGCAACTCACTTAGTTGGTTTAATAATCACATTGGATTAAAATTTAGAGTCATTGATAGTTTAGTTCATTTATGACAAGACTTGTTATGTAAATAGTAGTGCGATGTTAATTATATTGATTTAACTATATTTTTATATTTTACAAAGTATTCGGTTATATTTAAACTAAAATTGGTTAGAGTTTGAGTATGTAATAATATAAATATTTTAAAAAAATGTATTAAGATATGTTAGAAGAGTGATACTATTTAAACTCATTTAAAAATTTGTTTAATAATTCTAGGAGTTAGTATTTCTAATTTTCAACATGACTATTATATGTTTGGTGTTTGTATTAACCTAACATATTATCATATATTTGTTGAATACAATACCAATATGACAAACTAACTTGAATTGCTAAACCTAATTTTCTCAAGCAAAATAATTTCATTATTTGACTTACGATCAAATTGATTGTGCTAGTTTATATTCAAAAATTAGAAAGCTAAGTGTAACTCTTCATATTATTCTCAAAATTTTTTGAAATTTTAACTATCAAATTGTATAAAATTAATAGATGATAACCTGTGTCTAAATTTAAGTTAGTAAATTTTAAGTTACAAAACTTTTATCATGCCATAATACACGAGGGTATATGTTTGTTTCAAATATCATTTTAAAAAGAAGAAACACTCCCAACAATTTTTAATATTACAATTTATATTTATATTTAATAATTTTAATTAACATTATATTTATTTTTTTATTTTTAATTATTTTTTCTAATTACAAGTCAATTTGTTGATCTACTAACAAGTATGACACAATCCATTCCTGTCTTTGTAGATTAAGTGGTCATCAGTGGTGTTTGGATCTAGCCAACACATGAGTAAGGGTGGGCATGTTTGAATTGAATGAATCCAAATCGAGGCGTGGTTTGGATTGATTTAAAAAATTATCTATTTGATTTTGATTTGAGAAAAATTAAACTGACATATTTGAGTTCAATTTTTATAATTTAGGACAATTATTTTATTTTTATTTTTTAATGAATTAAATTATGACTCATATAAATTTAATTAATATAAAATTTCATAGATAATTTTTACTTTTGATTTTAGAGCCAACAAAATAAAAAAATAATATCTTTTAGTTTAATTTGAATAGAGTAAAATTAACCTTTTATCAATTTGATGGGTTCGATTTATTCTTTATTATTTGTTTGAATTGATTTGGTCTAAATCAAAATCAAAAGTAAAAGTTAATTGAATCCAAGCAAACTGATAAGTGTTGGTTGAATTTGATTCGTTTGGTTTGAAATTTGGCAAACAACGACTCGTATCAAAGATGTCCACCATCCCTACACAAGATGTCTGATTTACTATTATGTAAATTTGACATGTCATTTAACACCTCTAATGGAGTGTGAGAAGAAATCAATAATTTTTTTTAAATATTTCTATTGAATATGTTTGATGATTAATGATTATATATATATAATAATAATAATAATAATAATAATAATAATAGTCAAGTCTTTCTTGTGTACTCGTGCTTACCTCATATGCTTACAATCAAGAACACTAGTCAACGGAGGGTAACCAAAGCTTTTTCAAGAAAGATGTTTAAGTTAGTAGGCAATGAGTTGCAAGATCTAGGAGTTGAGTTCTCCCTTAGAAAATAGAGAGAACCCCTTTGTTAGAGAAAAAAAAAAAAAAAAAACCAAATAAAGAGTTGAGTTTTGATAGTGAGATCAAAACATCCAATCCTTTTTTAGGAGAAAATCGTGTTTATATATAAACCATTGTAAAGTAGGGAACAACTACCATAGTAAAGAATGATTATATTACTAGGTATATTCTTTTCTTTTCTTTTTTTCTTTTATAGATATTAAGAAACATTAAAAAAAACATATATATTAATTTTAATACAAAATATTATAATAATTTTTATAGAATAACTGTATAGATATTATTGTAGATATATATTATATATTTTTTACTCCAAGTTGATCTATTCAATAAAAGCAGCAAAAAATTTATAAATTGAGAAATGTGAGATGTTAAAAAAAAATGAAGAGTTAGTTTGAGTTGTCATGGATTAATAAAATATTTTGATTTTGTATAATCTAATATAGGGTATATATAAAATTAAATTTAAAAATAAAATTACTTTTCAAAATCAAATTTTTTTTGTTTTTTTCATAAAGGATGCATATAATGAAAAGGGGTGTGCTTTTGCCACCCAATCACTTGTCACTTGGTTAGGGATAAATAGATCTAATAAAAAATTAGGAACTAAAATCAAGATCAAAAAATAAAAGTGTCACATGAGAAATCAAACACAAGATTTGTAATTCTTATATTATATCTTTGAATTATATAGTAAGTTAATCTAACAACATTTTACATATTAATGTTAATTTTTTATCTTATAATTTAAAATTTTTGAGTGAAATGATAGTTATAACATTAAAAATATTTTAATTTAATAGTTAAAAACTTGTGAAAGAATTTGAGTACAAAATGAAGTGACAAAAGAATCTACCCCATTGGAGAGTGATGCATATAATAAAGTTATTGACTAGTGCATATTAGTTAATAAAACTGATGAAAATTTTAATTGGTTGTAAAGTTAAAATCTCGCTCACATAAAATTGAAAAAAATTATATATATATTGTTAAAGTGTATTGAGTATTAATTAGTAAAATTGGTGAAAGATTTTGGATGATACAATGGTTTGGAGGATTAATCTCGTTGACAGACCATTGGGAAGGGAATTGGGTTACAAAATATACGTATGTATAGTTAATGTGTGTGATAGCTAATTTCTTGTTGGAAGGAGAAAATAAGTAGCTCATAATGCTATTTTCATCAAAGACCAAGTCAAGCAATAGACCTTGGAAGATGGAAACAAGGTTTTCGGCCTTTGTCTTGTTATCACTTATTCTTAGGAAAAATGAGTGGACTTGGCTAAGTTACAAATAATGCAACCTATACACATATAATTGACACTACCGCCCCAC
>CP135544.1:3986176-4028372 GCA_032402905.1 Khaya senegalensis
AAAAAAAAAAAAAATCAAGTAAAAATAAAAATAAATAAATAAATAATAGCAACCTATTAACAGAGGATTTAATTATGACATATTTATATATTAGTACATTTAAAAAAGTTAATTACTTGTAACTTAAAAAAATCTTATACAAACTTAACATAAAAAATAAAAACTTGAAATAATATTAAAATTTTAAAATTTTAAATTTTTATTCTTTATTTCAAGTTTTTATAAGGATTGTTTTGAGTTATAAGACCATAAAAAAAAATGGTGACGCTACACTCTATGCTTCTCGTTAGCTTAAGAAACATAAAATTAATTGTTCTACTCATAACTTAAAACTAGTTGCACTGGTTTTTGTATTGAGAATATGAAGGTATTACATGTATGGTTAGATAAGCCAGATATTCACTAACCACAAAAGTCTGAAATATTTACTAACTTAAAAAGAGTTAAATTTAAGATAAAGGTGGTGGCAGGAACTAATAAAAGATTATGATTTTATAATTGATTATCATCTTAGGAAAGAAAATGTGGTGGCAAATGCTTTCAGCTGAAAATCTTCAATAACTTTATCTTATATTAAATCTACTTGCGTGCCTTTATTACTTAATTTGAAATATTTTAGAATAGCCTTAGAAATAAATGATCTTGATACCTTGATAGCAAATTTTGTACTTATGTTTTCCTTATTAGATAATAGTAAGGAGAAGTAATTATTGAATGGATATTTAAAAATCTAAGTACTAGAAAATTTAAAAAGGGAGAATTTAGTGATCTTTAAGTTAGATAAGATGATATTCTAGTTTTAAAGGATATAATTTGTATGTCTACAAATAAGCAACTTTAGAAAACTATTCTATAGGAAACCTATAGTTTGGCATACGTTATTCATCTGGGTAGTGCTAAAATTATATAAAACTATAAAAGAATCCTAATGGTGAATTGGTAGGAAAAGAGAAGGCATTGATTTTGTTGCAAAATCAAAAGCCAGCAAGGTACATTATAATTACTACTTGTTCCAGAATAAAAATGGGAACATGTGAATATTGCTTTTGTAGTGGGTTTACCAAGAGCTTAATGTAGTTATGATGGTATTTAGGTGATTATTAATAGACTTATTAAATCAGCACATTTTCTTGCAATTAGACACACAAATTTTCTATAGAAGCTAGTTAAGTTGTATGTGGACAAAGAAGTTAAACTTCATAGAGTTATAGTATCCATCGTGTTAGATACGCATATTTACTTTTAGATTCTGAACCAAGTGACAAGAAGTTCTTTGGAACTTTAATGAAATTTAGTACAACATTCTACCTTTAGATAGATGATTAATCTAAAAGAACTATCCAGACTTTGGAGGATATGCTTAAGACTTGTGTAACTGATTTTTTTAGGAAAATTGAGATTGCCATTTGTCTCTAATTGAGTTGCTTATAACAATAGTTTCCAAGTTAGTTTTTGAATGGCACCATATTAATTATTTTATAGTAGAAAATATTAAACTCTCTTTTGTTGGAATGAAGTTGTGAAAGAAAGTTGTATAATGTTGAACTAATTGAAACTACCATTGAGAAAATAAAGATAATCCAAGAAAAATTGAAAAAAACACAGGATAAATAGAATAGTTATACAGATAATTGAAAGAGGAACTTAGAATTTAAGGTTGGTGATTGAGTATTTCTAAAAGTTGTTACTTGAAAATGTATAATTAGATTTCAGAGACAGTGTAAAATAAACCCCAAGTATATTGAATCTTTTAAGGTCATAAAAAGAGTTGGGGCTATAGCATATTGTTTAGAATTGCCACCAAAATTGAATTGAATTCATAATATCTTCCATGTGTCTCTATTAAGGAAGTACATTTTTAACCCATTTTATATTCTTGAAACTCCACCAATCCAACTCCAAGAGGATTTGTCTTTTAAGATACAACCAGTAGAGACATTAGATTGAAGGGAAAAAGTGTTGACAAATAAAGTTATACCAATGGTTAAAATGTTATGGAAAAACAGTAGTGTAGAGGAAGTTGCGTGAGAAATAGAAGCCTTTATGGCATAACAAACCCTCACCTATTTTCGAGTGCGAGTAAGTTCCATAGCTTAGAAATTTTGAGAACTAAATTTTTTTTAAGGGGGGTATGATAGTAGAATCCATATTAAATCCTTGAAACTCCTTTTGATATATTATATATACATTCATAATACGTTATGATATTTTACGCATATAATAGTACTACATCAATCATATGCATACTTGTTTGACATGAAATTGAGGCATAAGATTTATGGTATTTTTTTATACATGTCTAAGTGTTAAATTTTATGATTTTAGGTTATATTTTATATTGTACAAGTGTTAAAACCTTAGGAATATCATAATATGATTTTATAATGATATTTTTATAACTTGATGAATAAATTAGTTATTAGGAGTAAAATAAAAATACAAATTTTGTTAAAGTTATTTTTAATTTTTTATTTTTGGATAAGGATAAGTTTTAAATGGACCAAATATATTATGAACTCAATTTACGTTTAAGCTCAAGCCATTTTCTACCAAATGTTACAAATTTCTACAAACTTCTTCATTTTTTTTACCATTAAATTAAGGATAATTTAGTAATTTCACAATTCATTATGTTAATAACCAAGTTATATTTTGATGTATAGGTTTAAATATTATGAGTGGTGGTGGAAAAAAAATGTATTGAAGGCATTTTTTTGACCCATTTTCTCTACATTTATTTGAATTTTAACTTTTATAAACTTTTACAATTGTTTTTCATCTTTTTTTTACCATTTCTCTCATCTTCCACCATTGATGAATCACCAAAACAAAAATTATAGAAAAATCTCATAAACATAAAAAACCAAGAACCAAATCATAAACACTTAGGAAAAAATAATTGACTTCAATTAGTTTTATTGGAGGGAAAAAATTTAAAAAAAATTCAAGAAGTGAGATATTGAGTTTAGAAGCTTATAATGAGTCCCTTGAATTTTATTTTAAGTTTAGACTCATGTTAGAAATATGTATGATGAAATTGATGATTTAATGATTATACTTTAGTGTTTAATTGATGCTAGGGGTATACAGTTGAATATATGTTTAAGTCAAATAAGAATTTATTTATGTAATATAATGAATGAGATGGAGTGATAGTAATGATTTTGGTTAAGTATTGTAGGATTTTCAAAATAATTAAATTTTTGAAAAAAAAATTGGAAATGAATTTTGGTGTAGAAGATATTGATTTTATTTTTTTTATTTGATATATTTAATGATAATATTTTTCTTAAGTTAAATATTTGCTAGTATATGCCCTAAATCTAATAGCTTTTTTTTTTTTTTTTTAAGATTTTTAGCATATTTATTTCTTATGTATCATAATATTATTAATTTATATATTATTTATTATTTTATTATTATAAATTTGTATATTTAATAAATATAATAATGCCTTTAAAATAATAAATTCAATTAGTTGAGTACTATTCTTAAATGTCTCTAATCAAATATTATTATAATTACGGTAATAATAATACATAGAGATTAGTATGTGTAGTAATTAATGACAACATATTATGTGTTATGATATGAGATATCAAGTTAATATATAAGTATAAATTAGTAAATTAATGTACTAAACCGACCCACTATAAAAACGTTTGCAAAATTATATACTTAGAATAAATATAGTATATTAATAGTTTGCGTAAATAAATTCTATATAAGTGGTAATACAGTAGTGAGAGATTTAGCTCAACGAGAGGATTAAATTTGGAAGAATTGATTTTCCAATGAATTGTGATTAGATAAATATATTTTTAAATATTTTTTTAATGATATCAATTTAAATATTTTATAAATAGAAATTTATTTTTAATACTATTTGATAAAATAAATTTAATATTTGATTGTATTATGCCATTTAGATTGATAGCTCCTCATGGTTCACTATTATATCACTTCTAAAATCCTTACCATATTGTTGTCTATTTGATCATGAGGCAAAAAGAGTAAGGCATCATGGCATAAAAATGCCTAAGGATTGTGGGGCAAAAATGTTAGGGGGATAAAAAGTGAAAATGGCTATAGGGATGTGTATCTTGGTATATGTGTGTCTTACAATACATTACATCAAAAATTGTAAAATATAACTAAATTTTACAACATAAACTTGTAAATTTAAATCAAACTTATGGCACATCTAATTCAAATGCATCATAACCACTGGTGTCAGTGTTTTCAGCAATGGGACGATCGGTACCTACAAAAGAAATAGTTATACGATTGATTGCCTCTGTTAACAAGCTATCTCCATATACACTTTCAAGCTCATTGATTTTTAACAATTGTCATACATAAGTTTGACCCATTTCCTTTAGCTTTACTTATAGCACCGAAAGCACCTAAGGTGACTATATAAAACATAATGATTATGATGATATTAGAAAATATTTTTATAGCATGAAGAATTCATTTGAGTACACTAAAAAAAAGAAACTTAAAAGACGTTTACTAAATTCATAACTTATTAATTACAAAACAAACTCAAGAATTACATACATGTCCTAATCGTTATGATTGGTAGATAAAAAGTTGAAATCAAAATTTTTGACTATAAATACCCACTATGTGTAACATCTTTAAATTTAGGTATTATCTAAATTCGCTATTATATTGGAGTAGTGAAATATAGAAGAGAAACTTTAAAAATATGTTTGGAGAAAATTTAGTGAAAACGGATACTATTCACAAGAAAGGGCAAAATCATTATTTTGATAAAATTTTGATTGACCAAGTTAGATGTTGAGAATGTAAATTAGTATAATAGAGTGTGCTAGAAGAAAAGATAGATTTTATAACTCTACAAATGTTAAAATTACTATTTTGGACAAAAAGAGATAATTTTGTTGAAAATGGTGAAATGGTCATTACGTCAAGAGTCAGAAGGACTCTGTTAGATTTTGATTATCCAGAATTCTTATAAATATTGTAAATAAACTGTAGACAAAAGTAAAATTGAATTTGGAAGTGAATTCCTCTAGAAATGATGAAAAAGAATCAAAATGATCAATTTTTTTATTAGGGGTAAAATAGTCTTTTTACAAAAATTTTAAAGAAAAAAGTGGGATTAAAACTAATGGGTTAAAGTGAAAGAATTTGAAAATAACTTGGGTAGCCTCATAATTTTTTTGGGAGTTAAATATAAAATTTAAGAAGTTATTGGGTAAGAGTATAATTTTTAAAAATATTAAGTTGGATAAGACTATTTGATTTTTCAAAATTGAATCAATTCATCTTCTTCCCTCTCCTATTGTGAATCACTCTCTTTATTCTCTTTCAAATTTTTTTTTTAAAAAAAATCAAGTAAAATTTCATAGTCCCCCCGATTAAACGCGTTATTGCAAAAAAAAAAAAAAATTATTTTACGCGTTGAAAATTTTAATTTGATTGTAAAAGTTTTTGATTTTATTAAGTTTTAATTTATGAATTTGTTGAAAAGTAGTTTTGATGGTGGTTTTATGGTTTTAAATGGTGATTTAAGTGTTTTTAACTTCAATTTAGTGTAATTGCCATCAATTTTGGATTTGAGATGAGAATCCTAAACCCTAACTTGATAATTTGGGAGTTTTGTGAAATTAATGCATAATTTATGAAATTGAATATTTGGAAAGTAGATTGAAGTGAATAAAATTTTATAAAGAAAAAAAATTTAGTTTATGTATATTTGGTCATATTCGCCACTGTTCATGGAATACTTAAATACTTGATTTTAATGTGTTTTGATATGTTTAAATGTGTATAAATGTGTTAGGGAATAAAAAAAATTGGTAGAAATTGATTTGAATGTATAATTTAGAAGAAAATAATAATAAAAAATTTAAAATTTTGAATACTATTTATTGAGGCTTTGCATGTTGATTTTTGAGAAGATTATGTGTTAATAATGGTATGGTGAAACAACAGAATTAACTGGACTTAATTTAATTGGTTAAAATGAAAGATAAATGGAAAAAGGGTAAAATAATAATTTTGATCACTATTTGGGTAACTTTAAATGTTCTTTTATGATATGTTTGTAGATGTTTATAAATGTATTATAAAACATTAAAATTGGTAGAATTTAACTTGGGTGGATAACAATGGAAGACATTGAAAAAAATGGTATAATTGAAAATTCAGCCATTAGAAAGTATGAATAATTATGTGGGTTCTATTGTGTTATATTTTGATGAATATATTAATTTATGGATATGGTTATGAAATATACTGAATTAAATCCTTTTGATAGAAAATAGGTATGTTTATGAAATTTAAAAGTGTTGAATAATTTTGATTGGTTATCGAAAATAGAATGAATTGTATTAGAATGTATAATATATTTCGTCAACATCCATCATCATTGAGGTATTTTAAAATACTTTTACGGTGTTGTATATTTTAATCATAATGTATAGTATGGCATTATAGTATAGCACATATGGATATATTAATATATGTGTAAGTGTGTGTGTGTTAATAGGTATTATTATTTTATTATGATTATTGATTATGGGTACATGCACTTGTGTTTGTGTGATTTAACAATGTGTATGAATTCCATTTAATGTTTGTAAGAAATTATAGAAATATAATATATATATATATATAGTTATTATACTTAATGTGAAATTATCGAAATGCCCTTAAGAATAGTTAAGGGTAAACAGTAGTAATATTAGTATGAGTGAATGAAGAGAATGAATAATTAATATAATTAGGATAATTATGGATCAATAGAACTTCCTTACACACTGGCAAAACTGCTTAGGATGGAGTGTAATTATTATTATTTTAACTGTGGCTCCCTAAAGGGTAGACTAAACCTACAGTCGTCTTTGTGGTGCCCAAAATAGTATGTTGTAACCATGGCAGTCCTTCATAGTGCCCTGGGGGATATACTGAACCCATGGTAAGAAGTGGTTGTTCACCATGGTACCTTGAAGGGTATGTTGAACCTATGGTAGAACTGGTATTTATGCACAATTTGGTAGAAGAATGAGTGTGGTAGCTATGATCTATAGTTACCCTAATTATAACTGATATAGAATAAAATAAATCAGAATTAGAGCAAAATAAATAGAATGCACTAAATTGTTTCGCTTACATACTAATGTGTGTTATACAGTTTAGTATGTATACTATACTATTAGAATACGGAACAGAATACAAAACTAGAATCTAGATTTTAGACTAAAAAAACATAATGAACAGAATTAGAATGTTATAGAAATAGAACAAAAAAGAATGAGAAAAAGAACTGTGTAATAGAATACTTCTGTGTGCTAAAAGACGATGTGTAGTGGTATTGATATCTGTTGAAAAAGTAGTAAGTCTTTTCTGAATGATATTGGAAATGTTCTGGTTTCCTTTGCAGGTAGTGTAGTCTATATATGTAGACAAACTCTTGCTGAAATTTTTATAAAAATTACTATTCATGTGATAAAGGTGTTATTTTAGTGAATAGATTAAGTTGAATACGTATCTGTTAGAGTTTTAGATTCTTACTAAGTAATTTTCAATTGCTTACCCTTGTGGTTGATGGTCTTTTTAAGTATGATTATGTAATATCCCAAAATTTATATTGTAGTATTTTTGAGAGTTTTGATAAGAGAGAGAGTTAGCTTGCATTCGGGGCAGTGTAGTGTGTAAGTAGAAAATACAGTATTTTATTACCAGTATCAGAAATATGACGACTGAAGCAAAAAAAATATAATTTTTCGTCGTGTGTACATGACTATATAAGTGGGACGGGGTCAGAAAACCCAACATCACAACGTCACTTTTTCCTTCCCTTTCTCTCTCTTCTCTCTCTCATCCCCACGTTTCTCTCTCTTATTAACAGTAACTTTCGCACCAGAACTTAGATCGCCTCACTGTCAGCGAGTGGAGGACCATTGGGCTGTCGCAAGTGCAGCACCGCAAATCTCGCCACCGAAGTGCCTACCGATGTGAAGTTTGACAGCCGATTCATGATGATACACGACGAGTTGACCGTCATTGCAGGTGCGTCTGCCACTGTGCTGTCGTCCTTTTCACGGTGGTGTGCCTGAATCCCGCATCCAGCCACCAGATTCTGATGTGGGATGACTAATCGTCGGGTTGTCTTTTCGACAAGATTTTTGGCGATCTGTACTGTTTCTGTAGAATTCAAATCGATTAGTGTGTTCTTTAACACTCATATTTCAACGTGGTATGTTTAATTTCAATTTGGATTGTGTTTCGATGATAATTCGAAGGTTCAAAGTAGGCACCTCGAAATCTAGAAATTTATAGTTTTTGGTGATTTTCAAAGCTTAAATCTATATTTTGTGATAGATGGACATCATAGATAGCATCCTGACATCGCAAGGATCGCGATGGTATATTACATTCGTGAAATAGAAATTGAAATTTCGTGGGTTGAATAGTACTCATAAATAGTATTATAAATAGTAACTAGTACGTTTTTTGAGAAAATGTCTGTAGAGCAGAGGAGTATTTGGGACGTGTATATCCTTTCTGAGATGGCTTTTCATCATCTGCGTGGGCACCAGATGCTCGCAGGTAAGATAATATAATATTTAAATTGTAAAAAAAAATAAACTTTAATATTTATAATACCTGTAATTATATGAATGTGTATCATAATATTGGTTTGAATTATAGAAAAGTCCCATTGACGGAGGATGGGCATGATTGTGCAATTAGAAATGTTAGTGTCCGTGTTATATATATATATATAATTATAAACGTAATACTATCCTCGTCGACCTACAGTGCTATATGAGGTATTCTAAAATACCTATACAGCATTGTATGTCCCATGTTTGTATATATACATTTATATGGTAGGTACGCTCGTATATCCATATGTAATTATGCTCGTATGATTGGATGATTGAGCAAATGCTGTACTTGATGGTTTTGTAATACTGTCTGGATGGACATATGTGTAGATGTTAGTGTGTCATAATCATTGTGCCGTCGCAAGGTATTGAGTATAGTTTGACTTGTGATGACATGTTGGAATTACGTGTATTGATGCATTATATGATAACTGATTGGAATAGACTTCTGTGGATTTGTATTAATAGTAATATGGTGTATCCATGTGCTTGAATTGGAATATATTCCTGTGCCTTTATCTTGATAGGGTTATGGTGTATTTATATGCCAGATTGGAATATATTTTCGTGACTTAGTACTATTAGTCTTATGATAGACCCTACATATGAAATCTTTTTAGAAGATAAGGACTAGTAAATGTTTCATAGGTAATTATATTGCTTATTATGAAATTATTAACTTGCCTTTTTGATTAATGTGAGACAAAGTGGTCATTTTGTCATGATTGAGTTGACTAAGAATGAATTTGCATGGATAAGTGGTATAATTGGGATAATTATGGATAAGTAGTTTTTCCTTCATACTAGCAGAGTTGCTCAAGATAGAGTAGAATTGATAATAAGATTGTGGTGCCCTACAGGATATGTTGAACCCACAGCAGCTCAAAATCGATAATAAGACTGTCGCGTCCTACAGGGTATGTTGAACCTACAATAGCCCAGAATTGGCAATAAAACTGTAGTACCCTTCGGGATATGTTGAACCCACAGCAATTGAGAAATGATAATAAAATTATGGTGCCTGCAGGGTATGTCGAACCCATAGTAGGAAGCGGCTGTTCTTCATGACGCCCTTAGGCACGTGAAACTCATGGTAGAACTATTTATTCTACCGGTCTAAAGGACCCCGGAGTGGGCAAATGACCATTATATATATATATATATTGGAGTGTATGGTGAATATCATGACCACGATTTATAATTTACTTAATTATGACCAATCTATAAAAAAATGAATTCGTGTGCCTACTAGATTCAAACTATATGGTAGAATACCTTTATCTATTAAAAGTTATTTGTGTTTGTGTGAATAGCGATGAGGTAGTAACACGTTGTGTTTCATTTGGTATTGGGACTGTCCTGGTTTTCTTGTACAGATAGGATAGCTTATATGTATAGGCGGACTCTTGCCGAATTTCTATAAGAATTACTATTCATACAGCAATTTGTGACATTTTCTTTGTATTATGGTTTTTATATGTAGAGGAGGGTCTAGGGTTATCCTTATTTATAGTCATACTCGAATTTCGTTATGATTGTGAATTGCGGTAATGGTTGTAGTCCAATTACACATTGACAATTTTCAGTTCTTTAAGAGAGAACTTAACCTTATCAAAAAAAAAAAAGCCAACATCAGCTTGAAAAAAGGAATTAGAATTCAAATAAATTAATGAGTTAGGCAATATTTAGACCGCCTCACTTCAAGTACATAGAATCTTGTCTAACCCACTGGTATGTTTGTGAAATGAAAAGAATACGTGTGAGTCCATAATAAATTAAAGATCGCGTGAGATGCTTGAGGATATTGTTGAAAAGGCACATTGTGTGTATTGCAAGTCATTCGATATATTAGTTTACACATTTATACGTGTGGTTAAGGATACGGTAAGGATATAATAGCGTAGAATATATTATGAGATGGTGTAGGAGCGATGTTATGAGTTTACGTTTATTATTATCAGTGTACCTTAGCGGATGACTAAGATTGGATTGATATGTGTCCCTATAGTGGTATAGTTATGGTTTATTATACATGTATTTGTGATTATGGTATAACTGTTAGGTTATCTTGATATAGTAAGAGTAAGAGATAATGTGGATGTATGATAAAATAGACTGGTGATGAATTAGTATTGAGATGATTGGGATATGTGGAATAGACATATATGTTCCCTTGCACCTCAGCTGGACTTATAACCAGCTTATAATTGAGATATGATAGTAAGATTGTGGTACCCTAAGGTGTAGGTTGAATCCATAACTGTCCTCTAAATGGCCCTGTGGGCTAAAGTAACAACTATGATCCCTGATGTCTCTAAGTATGATTGATCACTTATAAACGCAATAAATTACTAGCATTAACTTTCCGAGAGTGGAAATGGTATAGAGAAGAAGTGTTATCGTTCTTACTAATACCCTCCATTGTATATATATAGATGATTGAGATATTTCTTTCTTATGTGGATATTGATTGTGTGCCTAGGATAGTATGGTTATCCTGGACCGAGTGTGTGGTTGAAATGGTGTGGTCATACCGATTTTCGATTAATTTCTCTTTATGTGGCTGAGACATTTAGTTGATATTTATACGTATATCAATGTATTGATTTTAAATAGTCATGTAGGTATTCGTTGATAAGGATGGAAATAGGAATTAAATGAATACAGCTGATGAAACTATTCATTTAGAATGCATATTATTTAAGACTGCATAGCCTGTGGTATGGCATATTATGAGGAGTATTACTCTGATTGAGACTGTTTATACAGAATTTATAGCTGAAATAGTGCTTAGAGTTTTGAATGGTATGGCATGATATCTTGTGTACATCATTGAGTATATGCGTCTTTATACATATACATTGATCTATTGACATGTATTTAACTATGTGTGTGTGATTGTATGAAATGGCCAAGATAAGTAGAGATTCAAGTAACATGTTCTTTCCTTTATTTAAGTATTATATTATCTTACTGAGTAATGTGGTGTACTCACCCTTTTGTGGGATTATTATTTTTCATGTAATTATGATACGACAATAGTGGTTCTAGATAGTACAGTCGAGACAATGATTTTCTGGTGGGACATAATATATTTGAGGTTTAACCCATTGTTATGTAATTTTCTTTCTACGTAATTTGAAATATTATTTTTATTAAAATGCATAATAATTCTTTAAAAAAAAAATAATAAAAACAAAACAAACACTATTTTAATTGTTATTATTTATGTGATTACTTTTCATAAATTTTTTGGACAAATAAAAACTTCGCTTCACTATAACAAAGCATTGATTTTTACCTTTTCGACAACTTCAATGTACTATATGCCATATGAATAAAAATGAAAGGAAGGGGGGGTTATAGATTAGTAGCGAGATGGCTCCAGGTGGTTCTTTTGAGACACAGCAAGAATTTCGAGAAGCGGTATATCATGTTTTGTTTTACAAAATTTTGGACATGTTTTTCAAAACTATAGTTGTAATTTATAAATGTGTATATTTTACTTTTATTAGAAAAAACATTTAATAGAAGTTTTTTTTTGATATCCACAAGTTGATTAAATAAATTAAAAGATTAAATAAATTAAAATTTTAAATATTTAATCTTAATATATATATATATACATGTATGCGTGTGTGTGTGTGTGTGTGTGTGTGTTTGGGTTATGGGTTCCACACTATGGTTCGAGTTTGCTTCATTTTCATCTTCTCCAAGTTTCTTTAAGCTTCCACCATCTTTTATCATCTTCCTTCTTCATTCCTTTTACCATCCACCATTGATGACCTACCAAAACACCTTAGAAAAATTGTAAAGAAATCCTATAGTCATAAACAACCAAGGATCAAACCATAAAACCTAAAAAACACTTGATTTTCAAATAGTTTTGTTGGAGAGAAAATTCAAAGAGAGATATTTTGAGCTTAAAAAACTTGTGGTGAGTTTTTTAAACATTATTTATACTTAAAATTATGTTAAAAGCCAATTGAAAGCATGTTACAATTTTTGATTTAGGAAACCTTAATTAGCCAAAATTTAGAATATATATGTATATATTTTTGGCTTGAATATATAATGAAATTGATGCTTTTACAAATATATATTAAAGAGTGATTTATATTAAGATGTGTATGTGAATAAATCTTGATATTTAAATGGATGTGAATTTATATATGGATGTAGTGAGGAATAAATTTAGTGATATGTATATGTAGGTGACATGTATGACTTGAATTTGGTTTAGTTGACAAGATTTCTAAACCATATTAAATAATTTTAATGCATGAAAATAAAATTAAATGAGTTATAAGTGTACGAAAAAGTGTGGTATTGTGTTGAATTGTATAAGTTATAAATTTTTAAAATTTGTAACTACATATGATTGAAAATCAAAATCTGTGACTATTTTGATATTAAAATTTAATATAAATTTCTCTGTCTTTGATTTATAATAACATGCATATTTTGATGCAATAAGTAAATTTACAGGTTAGTATTAATACTTCGATACGTCAACTAGGAACATATGCATAATGTACATTACATCATAGTCATATTATCATATTTTCGACATATTGATACCATGTATATATAAATCTTGTTTGGGACCTGATAGGACAAAAAGAGACCCTGTTTTGTAAGAAAATTGATTTTGGGAGTGATTACCCTTTTGTGAATTGTGAGTAGATATATGTGTTTTTAAATATTTTTAATAATATGAATTTTAATATTTTATAAATTTAAATTTATTTTCAATACTTTCTAATAAAAGAAGTTTAAATGTTTAATTTTTTTCATAAAGTTTAGGTTTATAAATTACTTTATGAATATGGAATAGAGGTTGAAGTAAGAGTGGATTTGTATGAAAATATGGTTTGAGGATTTTATGTAAGTTATTTGTGGATGTATGATTTAATGAGTATGATGTGAACATAGCTTTTGAGACTTGGTGGAAGTGCTCCATTAGAGTGCGTTTATGCACAAATTTATACTTGCGTTTATACATACGCATTTTTGCCTTTACTAGAAAAAGTGTTAAGGGAGAGATTACCTATTTCTACCTTTTATCACTTGATATGGATAAAGAAGATGCTACTATTGAATACAGTTAGTATCTAACATAACACCTCTTATCTAGACTATCACTAATAAGTAGGCTTAATAACTTGATTTTTTATAATTATGTGAAATAATTTATTAGTAAGTGTCAAGATATCTACTACAAACGTACTAGAGATGTTTTAGAGTAAAATTTTTGAGTGAACATAGATTTTTATTGGATAATCTATAGATGTTATATGAGAATATTTTTTGATAACTTATTTGATTTCAAATAAATGACTAAAATCTTATGAATTGTTATACTTTTTAAATATAATAATCTTACTCTTGTATTAAAATTTTTAATTCACTATCGTCCATCTATTTACCAAGTTATTGCTTACTTTTTTATTTTTTTCAAAAAAATATTTTTAGGTTAGATAATTTTGAGGAAGTTATAGTTCACACTCTAGATAGTTAATTTTATAGCAACCATTTTATTATAGAATTATTTAGGTATATAGTATTCTCCATAACTACATATGGAAATGTTATAAAAGAGATTAAAAAATTTTAAAATGTTACTTGATTGTCAAAATATTTTATTTGTAAATATTATATAAGTGATATGTGGTTTTGGGTATATCTGATACTATAAGCCTTACACATTTATGTGCGCTATTAATAAAAGATAATTCTCGCAAATGTGTGACGGTTGTTATGTGCTTGGATTTATTGATTGAGGTGTGACATGCAACCTTTACAAAGGTTTGTTCATAGGATATTTACTGTAGTATTATAGCAATACCAGTATATCACTTATATACAGACCTAAGGCCTCATCATCAATAAATAATGTTTTTAAGACAAAATATTTTAAATATATATACTCCACGAGCCATTTCAATAAATCAATTATAAGTATACACAATATTAGTAAACATTAAATTCACAAGCCTTTTTTAGTATCAAATCATTTATATGTTAACTTAATATCTTAATAGTTCAAAAGAGTTTAAAACAATTTATTAAAACTAAAGTATGTGATTCAAAATAGTTTTTAAATGGATTAAACATTGAACATAATTCACTCATAATTTTGGGTCTCCTTTCAAGGTATTGACTCTTAAATAATACACATGTATTTCTATTAAAATCTTAACTCTAATAAAATGCTTATCTACCATAATATGTAGATGTATGCATAATAAATATAAATCTCTGAGTTGACATATGAATCAAGACTCAATTCTATACAAACTTATTTATAACAAATAGTAAAGTAAATTGGCCTAAAAAATTAAGTAAATGTTTTAAATATGCTTTAGAAATCAAGTATCTTATTGAAATATGATTTATAGGTAAAAATAGCTTTTGAGAACTACTAAAATATATTTGAATGATAAAGAATAGAAAATAAGTTTTAAAAATTAATTTTGAAGTTCTGTATAATTTTTAGTCAAAATCAACCTTTAAGGGTAGTTTGATAATTTCAAAAAAGATAGGACTACAATTTTAAAAAAGTGCTCCATTTAAGAAATAAACTAAACTCCATAAGTTTTTCAATGATTTTTGAATTACAAAATTTGAAGGTCGTTTATGGGGTTCAAAAATGTTTCGTAAAATAAGGAGACAAAACACTCAACTTTGCAATGTGTTATAGTAAATGTTACATCCCCAACTGTAAATTCGAGCACGTAACAATCGCAACACATACGTGAAAATTAATTTACACGAATGTGTAAGGCCTATAGTATCGTATATGCATAAAATCATATGTTATATATATAATATTTACAACCAAAATAATTCGAACAATCTAATAGTATTTACAAATATTTCAGATCCCTTTTACAATATTTCTATACATAATCACGGTGAATATCATATACTTAATGATTCTCCAAAAAAATCCTTGTTACTAGTTAATTGTCTAAAATGGAAATCACAATATCTTTGAAACTATTTAATCTAAAAATATTTTAAAAAATAAAAATAGAAGGTTGAATAATCACTTAGTGAATAAATAGATGTTATTTAACTAAAATTTTAATATTGGAATAAAAGTATCACATGAAAAGTATATAATTAATAAAATTTTAAGGAATCATTTATATTCAAATAATACATAGAAATCATTCTCACAATTGTTTCTGTGGATGTTTTAAATCAAATTTGAACTCACCTAAAAATTATCCCTCGAGACATCTATTAGTAGCTTTCTGATTGACATATTGAGACTTGCTAATGAAAATTTTTACATATGTATATAAAGTAAAATCATTGAACTCATTCATTAGCATTAATCAGGATTAGAAGTGCAGTGTCAAACACATTGCTATTTAGTGCCTATTTTTTATCCTTTTATAGGCGATAAGGAGGAAATAACCACTTACATACTCTATTTCTAGTAAGGGAGAAAAGCGTATATATTAATATATCATATATCAATATTCATGCATAGATGTACTTACAATCGGACATTTATACCAAATCATAAATTATCATTAATTTATATATCCATAGGTAACGTACATAATCCTCAATCATAATTTCTTATAAATCCACTCTTTGATATTTTAAATCCATATTCATAAATAAATTTATAAAAGTCAATTCAAAAAATAATTAAAAATTTAATTTGTATTATTAAAAAAAATATATATTAAAAACGTATCCATCTATTTATAGTTTGTGGGAGGGTTAACACTCCCAAATCTAGTCCCCTTGTTATGTAGAATTTCTTGTTGTTATATCCTTATCTAAATCAAATTTATTCATATACAAACTTATTAACGTACTATGTTTATTCTAAGTAATGTGATTATGATGTGACATGCAATGCATATATTTTCTAGTTGATATTTATCAAGGCATCTAGTCATGATTCTATTCAATATGTCAAAATTATTTTATATCCACATCACTCATTTTTTGACTTTATTATATTAATTCTTATCTAAATAACTTACTAAACATCCAAATCTATATCAAATTTCTAACACTATTGTTCAATAATCAAAATATATATCAACAAAATATTAAAATTAATCCCATAAACAATTTAATTTTTTGTAAAAACAATCTTATGTCAACATAATACTTTAATGCCCCATTTTCCGTTACTATACTTAAAATCTTTAATTCAAGAAAATATTCTTATCAAATATATCATATGAACTCATAAATTTAATATTGTTCTACACTAATTTTCTTTTTGATTTTTCTCCAATAATTTTAACCCTTTTGGAACACATTATTATTCCACCTTCTCATCCCCTTATATTCATATGCATACTCTATCTAATTTATTTCTTAGCACATTTTCATAACTCATCCTATTTCACCATAAAATCAAACTAAATATTTGTGTGTGTATGCGCGAGCACACTATTATTACATTAAAAAGTTTAAATTTTTGTTATCCAAACTTAAACTAACAATGTGTGTGTGTGTGTGTGTGTGTATAACTACATAAGCTCAAGATAAATCAATTACAATTTTACTTTCACATAAACCCCAAATTTTTTTATAAACATAATTCAAATTCAACCACACACATATATGCATCAATTTTAGTTTCTAGGGTTTCCTAATATCTATCTCTAATTTATGCTTTCTAAATGACTCAATCATAATTCTAAACTTAAAATAGAATTCATAAACTTACCAAGATATTCCTAAGCTCAAGTATGGCCTCTTGAAATTTTCTCCTTGAATTCCTCCTTTATTGGATCTCAAGTGAAGCATTCTTCTTGGTGTTGGCTTGTTTTCCTTAATTTTTCTAGGCTAAAAAATCTTCTTACTATTTGTGAGAAGCAAAAATTTTTGTTTGCAAGAATGGAAATGACAGCCAAGGATGGAAGAAAGAGAAGAAATGGTGAATTTGGTAAATAAATAGAGAGAAGTGTAGAATTTTGTAGAAAAATATGGATTTTTTAGACTTTGGCCTAATAATTTGAATAAAAAAATAAATAATAAGGTCCATTACTATTTTAATATTTCACTATTTCACTCAATTATTATTTTACTATTTGGGCCCATTTCAATTTAGCATATGCTTATCCAAAGAAAAATTAAAATCCAAAAAATAACCCTAATAACTAATTTATTCACTAATTATAAAAATATCCTTATAAAAATATATTATTACCTTCTTAAGGTTTTAACAATTAAACAATATAAATTATAACTTAAAATTATAAAATTTATTACTTAAATATATACAAGTATTACTATTTATCCTATGCCTTAATTCCATGTCAACTAAGTGTATATATACTTGGTGTAATATTTTTTATATGCAAAAAATACTATAACATGTCATAAACTATATGTAATATATTCAAAAAGAATTTTAAGAATTAAATATGAGTTCTACAGTAAACATGCTACAACTTTGTTTCTAACAAGGTTAGCTCAAAAATATTTTTATTTTTTGTAAAATAAGAAAAATTATAAAAAGGTCAAAAATAACAAAAATTTGATTCAACCCTCTCCCCCTCATACTCCAAATTTAGTCCTTTTCAAATTGGTTGGAAACCAAATCTTAAATCTAGTATCTAAACATTAAATACAACCATTCTAAATTGTAATCAAGTCTTAAAACACATCTCAAATTAAAATCCAATTTAATATTAACAAAAATTCACTTGAACATAAAAATTGAAAACTTTTATCATTTAATCGATTTCTATACAAAAAAAATTCTATGACAAGGTTTCCTCATTCACATATAATTCATAATCGATCCCAAAAGATCAAAATCAAGTTCACAACCCAAAACTAAAGCATAATACATAAATACACATTTTAATAGTCAAGTTAAAATAACTAAACAAATAGAATTTAAAACATTAGAACAATTGAAAACCTTACCCATAACTCAATGAATGCTCTAGAAATTCATGAAGACATGTTGAATTGAAATTGCTCAAATTAAGATTTAAAATCCTTAATAAACTTCTAAAGAAAGAAAGAGAAATTTTTGAAGAAAGTATATAGTAAAGTTAAAGGAATATGAGAGAGATTAATTTTGTGAGAAACTTAAAAGGGCATGGAAGGAATTAATGAAGTTTGAATGAGTAAACAATGAAAGGAAGAAGAAAAATGGAAGAGGAAGGGGAATGTCACACAACCAAATTGATGAAGAAAGGAAAAATGTGGGCTTTTTATGACTTTGGAGTTATGTGACAAAAATGCCTTCCTTCCTTTTATAATATTTCAAAAGTGTCATTTTTTTAATTAATAATAAAAATAATAAATAAATAAATAAAATTAATTTCAACTCATAAAAATAAATAATAAATTTTAATAACATATCAATTAGTCATAATATGTACATATGCATAAAAATACAGTCTAAATACAAAAAAATTGAATTACTCTTAGAATCCGAAGGACAAATGTTATAGTACAAGATATGTCTACCTGCATGACTCCACTTGCATTGAGGTCAACTTTCTTCTAATTATGTATACTACTCCATGTCATGAAATTAAACTTAGTTAAGCATGAAAGTGCTACTCAGCATGAAAGTGCTACTCAGCATCAATCCTTAGTTATGGTTAACTTGCCATTAGTCTTTGCACATTAACTTCACATGAAAAGTTGATTATTATTGTAAAATTTAAAAATAATATTCAACATTCGTAAAATGTAAATTAAAAATATCTACTTAAAAATTTTATAAATAACATATAAAAAATTAAATTTTATTCAACAACATATTTACACAAAATTAAAAAAATAATACTTGTATTTCCTAAAAAAATAAAAATTAGATTATCTTAAATATATTAATTTGAAATTAAAAATCTCTACCTAAAAATTCCTTAAATATCATATAAAAAATTAAATTTTATTCAACAACTTATTTACACAAAAAAAAAAATCATTATTTTCTAAAAAAATAAAAATTAGACTATTCTAAATAAATTAATTTATAATTCAAAATCTTTACATAAAAATTCTCTAAATTATGTCTCACTCCGACTCAAAGGCTACTACATTTGAATCAATGAGTACTGTTGAGATATGCCTCATTAGTATGGAACGTTCCCAAGAGCCCGCAAAACATTTTAAGGATTATGCACCTATTCACATAAATAAAACACACCATATATATATATATATATATGGTGTGTTTTATAAAATTTATTGTATTTAAAATCATCAACATTTAAAACATTTATTGTATTTAAAATTATTTATAGTATAGGTACTTATAAAATTTCAAAATATAGTGTAAAAGCATTTTGCTAGTGGACTCCAAGAAACATAGGATGGTTTTAGGAGTTTATATTTAAGGTAATATAGTAATAACAATGTCAACCACCACTATGAGGACGCAAACATAAAACTAAACATAAAAGAAATGAAGTAATTGGGGTGAGTATAAAATATAATCAATGAATGAAGAATTAACAGTATAAAACTCACAAGGATTGAAAGTATTGAGATATTAAAAAAATTATAAAACTATGATCATTTACTTTTCAACCTCATATCATTTCAAAACCACTTATGCAATTAAAAGCATATTATAAACTAAGTATCTAGGGCTATGTTTGGTTTCTTTCAAAAAATTGGACTTTCTCGTTCTTTTTTAAGTTGTCATTCTAGTTGGGATCAATATTTAATACCACTAGTGAGTTTCGTTATATTAAAAATTATGAAATTATAAAATTTTATAAAATTTATTTCAAACTTTAGTTTTTAAAAATTAATTTATAAATATTAGTTTGTTTATAAAATTTATTTCAAACTTGAGTTTTTAAAAATCAATTTATAAATATTGGTTTGTCAAATCATAGCCTGATTCACTAGTATTGGCTTAAGTAATCACAAGGTAACAATTGTGGTGTTATTATATTACCTTTCATTAGGTGGGTTTTACAATAACATTCTTCTATATACTAACCCATCTAGTGCCTTATCAGTTATGCGGTCTCTACAAAGGTTTATCCATAGACTACTTCCTATAATACTACAACAACATCAATACATCACATATATAGAAGCTCAATGCTTCATCACCAATAAACAAGGTATATAAAACAAACATTTTAAATACATACGTATAGAACTCGTATAAAATTTTTCAAAACTATGTAGGTGTATTATATTTTCATTCATGATACATTTATGGTATATTATGCATATAAAAGTATTAAACTGAACGTATGTTTATTTAGTCGATATTAAATTAAGATGCATAATGTTATTTATTTAATTTCTTGATTTTACTTTCTAAATCAGTTTAGAAATTTATTTTTTAGTTTAAACAATGGTATAAATAAAAATATTGTAAATTTCAAGGTTATTTAAGAAAAATTTGTCATTTAAACAAGGGCAAATTAGTAATTCTATCAATAAGATAATTTTAAAATAAATTCAAGAATTATATATATGTCCAAATAGCTATGATTGGTGGATAAAAACTTGAAATTAAGACTTCTCCATTTGGTCGATTTTGCTCCATTTTATTCTTTTTCCAAGTTTCTTCATACTTCCACCAAATTCCATCATTTTCCTTCTTCATTTCTCTCATCTCCCTTTGTTGATAAACCACTAAAATACTTTAAAAAATTTGTAGAAAAATCTTATAGTCATAACCAAATCTAGATTCAGCCATAAACACTTAGAAAACCTGTTATTTTTAATTAGTTTTTTTGGTGAAAAAATTAAAAGAAAATTTAAACAAGGGGGTTTTAAGCTTAAAAGGCTATTGGTGTGTTTTTTTTTTACCCTTATTTATGTTTAGAAACATGTTAGAAATTTTTTATTTTGAACCTTAGGAAACTGAAAATCTAGAATGTGTGTGCACCTATTTTTAGTTTGATTTACGATGAAATTGATGCTTTTGTGAATATATGTTAAAAAGTAAATTATGTTAAGGTGTGTATATGATGTACTTTGATATTTTAAATGAATGTAAGTTTAAAGGTTGTTGCAAGAAAAATTGGAAATTGAAAATTTATATATGTGTAGGAAATATGTGTGAATTGAATAAGATTAATGAATATTTAAGGTGTAAGAAAAAGTGTGATGCAAATTGGTATTAAATA
This sequence comes from Khaya senegalensis, assembly GCA_032402905.1. NCBI lineage: Eukaryota > Viridiplantae > Streptophyta > Magnoliopsida > Sapindales > Meliaceae > Khaya > Khaya senegalensis. The sequence continues at coordinate 4,007,934 of CP135544.1, forward strand.
GTATGAGTTATGAATTTTAGAAAATTATACTTATGTGTGATTGAAATTTTAAAATTGATATTATTTGAGGACAACATGAAATATATAAATTTGTATACTTTTAATTTATAAAATGTGCATCTTTGGTTATTATAGTGTGATTAAAAAATATTGATATATTATGTATAAGGGTTTAGAATTTAATTAATAAAAATAAATTTAGTAAGAAATAATAATAATAATAATAATAATAATAATAATAATAATAAATAATATTAATAATAAAAAAATTAATAAATGTAGTATAAATTGTTGTAATATATATATCTATATATTGGTGTAATGAATAAATTTATAGATTAATGCTAATGCCTCGATAAGCATTGATTAGGGACTTATGTATTATATGCATTATATCCAGATCACATTTTTATATTTTCGGTATATTAATATCATGTATATATACAAAATATTATTTAGAAATTAGAAATATCGAAAAAGATCCCACTCAATAAGAGAATTGATTTTGGGAGTGGTTACTCTTTTGTAAACTACGAGTCTATGAATTGTTTTTAAATATTTATTTTTGATAATATGAATTTAAATATTTTATAAATATTAATATACTTTTTAATTTTTTTTATAAAATAAATTTAAATATTTGATTATTTTATGAAATTAAATTTATGAATTATTTTATGAGTATAGTTTTAAAATTATAGAGTAAAAGTGAATTTGTATGAAAGGTAGTTGAAGATTAAGTAAATTATTAGTGGATATGTGTTTTGATGAATATGATATATAAATCAGTTTATAATTTCATGATTTAATGACTATAATGTTGAGGACTGTTTATAATTTTCATGATTGACTTTGGTATAAATACTTAATTGAGAGTACAGCTGTACATAAATAAAGATATGATGTATTGATATATACGCTTGTTTTCCTTACTAGAGATAGAGTATGGGAGTGATTATTTCCTTCTTATCACTTTTAAAGGGATAAAAGAGTAGTTAGATAATAAAGTGTTTGACACCGTATTTTCTATCAGGACTAATGCTAACGAGTAAGTTCAATGATTTTGTTATATATAAATATGTAAAAATTTTTGTTAGTAAATTTCAAGATGTTAACCAGAGAGACACTAATAGATGTTTTAGGGGATAGTTTTCAGGAGAACTTAAATTTAATTAAAACATCTACAGAAACAAATGTGAGAATACTTTTTATAAATTATTTGAATATAAATAATTGATTGAATTTTATGAATTATATATTTTTTTGAATATGATTACTCTTCTTCCACTGTTGAAATTTTAGTTCACTGCCATTCATCTATTCATTGAATAATTACTAAAAGGTTGTAATTTCTATTCTAGATAATTGTGACACTCAGATACAAATAAATCATAATTTTTATTATCTATTATTTTTGGAAATGTTTTATGGAGTTATTGGAAGGAAATCGAGTGAAAATCAATTAAATAAGTTATTTTGTCGGGTAAGGGTAAAATAGTCTTTTCACTCAAAATTGAGGTCAAAGTGAGTTTTGATCACATAAAAAGTCTTAGAATGTCATAAATATCATGTTGATATGTTTAATTTCAATTCGAGACGCGGTTGGTATATTTTTGGGAAGTCAGAAACAAAAAGGGTAAAATCGTTATTTGATAAAATTTTGATTGACCAAGCTAGATGTCAAGAATATAAATTAGTATGATAGAGTGTATTAGAAGGAAAGATAGATTTTATAACCATAAGAATGCCAAAATTTCTATTTTGGACAAAAAGAGACAATTTTGCTAAAAAGGACAAAATGGTCATTACATCAAGGGTCGGAAGGACTCTGCTAGATTTTGATCACCCAGAACTCTTGTAAATGTTGTAAATAAGATATAGAAAAAGTAGAATTGAATTAGGATATGAATTTCTCTATAAAGGATGAAAAAGGACCAAAGTGACCAATTTTCTTTATTAGGGTAAAATGGGCTTTTCACAAGGAATTAGAAGAAAAAGTGGTAATTAAAATTGATGGACTAAAGTGAAAGAATATAAAAATGGCTTGAGTAGTCTAATAATTTTCTTGGGAGCTAAATGCAAGCTTTGAAATATTTTTGGGCAATAGTATAATTTTTAAAAATATAGATTTGGATAAGATTGGTTGACTTTTTAAAATTAAAACAAAATTCACTTTTTCTTCTTCCTTGCCGTGAGGTGCTTCTCTCTTTTCTTTTCAAATTTTTGGACAAAAATCAAGTAAAATCTTTTAATCCGCCTGATTAAATACGTTACCGCAGAAGAAAAAATTGTTCTACGCGTCGAGAGCTTTAATCTGATGGTAAAAGTTCTTGATTTCACTAAATTTCAATTTATGGATTTGTTGAAAAGTGGTTTTTAAAAGTGGTTTATGATTTTTAATGGTAATTTAGGTAGTTTTGCGATATTGGGAGGTTTAATCAAGCAATTAGCATATTTTAAAGGTAAGGAAATGTAATTTTCTTTAATGAAATTTGTGATTGGTGGTTGATTTGTGTAGGAATGGATTTAGGGATGGTGTTTAGACGAAATTGGGTATAGAATAATGTATAAAATGGAAGAAAATTTGAAAGAGAGGCAAAATGGTAAATTCGAAGTACTGTTTATCGAGCTCTAAATGATATATTTTAACATGTTATGGTATATTTGAATGTGTATTGGTATGTTAGGGAGCAAATGAAATTAGTAGGAATTGATTTGGGTGGACAAAATGAGGAAAAAAATTGAAGGAAGGGTAAAATGATAATTTTGGTTATTATTGTGGAGATTTAGAAATATTTTGATGTGTTATGTATGTATAATACTTTATATGGTTGTTGGAATGCATAAATGAATTATTATTATGGCCGTGTGATCGGAGCGTGGTTAATAAAATTTAGAATAGATTGTAATATTCAGAACGTTACACGTTGGTTGTCATAATAATTATAGTAGTTATAATTATTATGTAAATTTTCTTTATTAGTAAATGATGCATTGATGTGGTTATCTATTAATATTGGATAGTATACGATATATTTATCGTGATAGTAGAAATTATAATTGTGATAAATAAATTCCAGTGAATTTGGTAGACTAGGTATTTACGAGTGTATGTGATTATGGAAGTGTTATGAATTGTTGGTTAGGTATCACTATCCGCAAGTGCATTATACATTCATTATGTGAACGAATTTCATATGCGCATAAAATCGAGATGTGAACGTTATTTATCATTTCTGCGTATATAGGTGCGCATATGTTGTATTTATTGTACATGGTTTGAGTGTACAATAGTTTTAAAAAAAAATGAATGCATGATTTTAGGCCATGTGGTATTAATTGTGTGACTACATTAGTTATGGATCCGAATATTCAGATACCCTTCACACCCGCTGGCTTGGTTATAACCAGATTATATGATTGATCATATATAAAATATATGCTCAGCCCGATAGACGAGTGGTGTGAATGGATGAGGGTGTGGCGAATTTACTTTGTGGCCACGATCCATAACTGTGTTAACACGACTGGTCATATATTTGTCGATAATTTGTTAAAAATGCCATGTGTTTTTTATTTCGAAATGCATGTAAATTTATTTACATTCTATATAATAACTATGACATTATATGGATAGTGATACAGAGTATATGGTCGGAGTGTATTTATCTCGTAAAATTATGTTAAGGTGATATCAGTTTAATAACCTCTACGTAATCAGTATCGTATAGTATATATGATAGGGAAACAAATTCTATACTAGAATATTATGTTTCCTTACTGAGTTGTTTCGCTCACCCTTTGTGGATTATGATTTTTACAGGTAATGTGACGCCGCGGGATATGGATGCAAACTCTTTGAGGCGTTAACATGGCTAGTATCTTGATGATGGGGGTATTTTTTGGTATTAATGCATAATTATGCATATGTATATATATGTATATATATATATATATATATATACGTTGGTATAGTAAACTTGTATTTTTGGGTTATATACTATGGATTATGTGTGTAACCAGAATATTATACATATCTAACTTTCGCATATATATATATATGTGTGTATAAATTATTTTAGCTATAAATACGTTTCTTGACTTAAATTAGATTTAGGGTGTTTTCTAATACTTGACCCATGATATATATATATATATATATATCTTTATGTAAAAAAAAAAAAAAAAAAAAATTCAGATTATATCTTATGTGGTTGATTTTAAATAGAAGGGTGTTACAATAATTAGTTGGCAGCGAGTATTTTATTAGAAAAATCATTAGATATATAGTATTCTCCGTAATTATGTATAAAAATATTGTGCAAATGAACCAAAATTTTTGTAATGTTGTTGGAGTTTTAGTAATATTTTAGTTGTGAATATTGTATATGTCATGCGATTTTATGCATATATGATATTATAAACCTTACACATTCGTATGAGTTATCAATAAAAACTTATTTTCATGAGTGTATGATTGTTATTACGTACTCGAATTTATAGTCCAGAGCATGACAATACACACCAATGACTATTTTAAATAATTATATTCATAAGTATACAAAGTAATAACAAATAATTAATTCATAAGCCTAATCTAGTATAAAATTATTTATATGCTAACTGTAAAACTTGTCCCTTGAATCTTAAAGGCAACTTAGTTTTTTGAATTTATATTACATTTTCATGCATGTACACATTTCAAAACTAGTTAACATATTGTTGAGGTTTATTAATTATTCTTATTAGTTGAAATGTTCCTTGTTTATTTATTTAGCAAAATAGCATTTTTGAAAATTTATGAAAGGTATAGAGCATTTTCATCAAAATGGCCATAAAGGCCTTAAAAACTCAAGTTTTGCTTCTTTCTTTCCCATTTTGGCCTTTTATCTTTCTTCCTCCTAATTTTTCTTCTTCTTATCATCTTTTACTCAGTCAAGCCTCATCAATCCATTCCATTTGCTATCAAATTTCTCAAAAAATGTCTCTTTCAAATTTCCCTCACTTTTTCCTTTTTTTCCTTTAAAGATTCCACTTTCTCTTACTAGAATTTTAAAAGGGTTTTCAATTCATCAATTTACAGAGTTTTCATTGAATTTTGAATAAGGTTTTTAATTATCCTAAAATTTTAAATTTATTTTATTGAGTTATTTTCGTTTAAATAGTTAAATAAGTATTTATATATTGTAGATTGGTTTTGAATTTTTGAATTAAATTATGATGTTTAAAGGTTGATTTCGAATGTATGAAAATGAGAAAACTTTATTATGAGATTTTGTTGTATAAAAATTGATTAAATGGCAAAGTTTTTGGTTTGGTATTGAAATAGATTTTGTTAATGTTTGAGTTGAATTTTAATCTAAAATATATTTTGAAATATAATTTAAATTTAGAATGATTATATTTGATGTTTGGAAACTAGGTTCAAAGTTTGGTTTCAAATCAATTTGAAAATAGTTGAATTTGGAGTTGATGACAGATGAAACAACTTTCTATAAATTTTAGCCTTCTTATAGTTTTCCTTATTCTATGAAGAATAAAGATTTTTTTGACTAATCTAGAGATAAAGTTCTTGTACTCTTAAAAATCTTTCCAATAAGTATTTATATGCTTAATTTAAAGTTCATTTGTCCTGTTAAAAGTATTCATTTTTCATTTTTTTTTGGTTGTATTTCACTGTACAAAAACCCAACAAAGCATTGGTGCTTTTGTTTTCAAAAACTCAAAAGTACTGTAGCAATTAATATCGTATAAGTACTGTAGAAATTTATTTTAGCTTGGCCAATGTAATGTGATTACAGTAACATGCTGCAGTACTAAGCAATTTATCTCTTATTTTTGTAAGTTACTTTTGTATCCACAAACAACCTCTAAATTTAGTGATTCAAAAATTGTTGTAAAATTTAAGAATTCTAGTTTATTGTTTCAATAGAATACTTTTAAAATTTTAACGCTAATATTTTTGAAATTACTAAAATGTCTTTAAAAGTTAATTTTAACTAAAAACCTTATTGTTTCTATAAATAATTTTGTGTAAACTAAACTTCTTAAATTTTGTGATAATTTTTTAATCATTCAATTTGGAGGTAGTTTAGAGGTTTACAAATGATTTGCAAAATGAAAAGACAAATTGTTCGACGTTGCAGTGTGTTACAATTTTCGTAATACAGTACTTATGCTACAATGCCCATGCCACTTGTTATGGTATTGCTATAGTATTTGAATTTGGAAAACAAAACCTTCAGGGTCATTGCACTAGGTCAAAATTTTACACAACAAAAAAAATAAGAAATAAGGATTTTTAACACGGCAAATATACTCTAAATTAATCCTATAAGTACTAGAAAAGTTTTTAAGAGTTGTAACACCCCCTTCCTTTCATTTCTATTCATGTGGCATATAGTACATTGAAATTATCGAAAAGACAAAAATCAACGCTTTCTCGTAGATAAGCGAAGTTTTTATTTATTCAAAAGAGTTTATAAAAAGTAACCACATAAATAGTAACAGCTAAAATAGTATTATTATTATTATTTTTTAAAGAATTGTTATGCATTTTAATGAAATTAATACTTCAGAGTACACAGAAATAAAATTACATAACAATGGCCTAAACCTTAAATACACTATGCCCCACCTGAAAATCTTTACCTCAACTGCACTCTCCGGAACCGCTACCGCTATGCCGTATTCGCCTGAAAATAATAATCCCACAAAGGGGTGAGCACACCACATGGCTCAGTAAGATAATACAATACTTAAATAAAGGAAGGAGCATGTTACTTGAATCCTTACTTATTTTGGCCATTTCATACAATTCCACACACACAAGTAAATGCATGTCCACATATCAATGTACATGTTCCAACAAGTATATGCTCAACAATGTACACAAGATATTATATCATCTATGAATTCTGTATAAATATCTCAATCAGAGTAACACTCCTCATGATATACCATATACAAATAATGCAATCTCAATCAATATATTTTCTAAATGAATCACGTTATCACCGGTGTCCGTTTAAATTCTATTTCTATTCTTATCAACGAACACCTACATGATCATATAAAATCATTACGTAGTTATTCGTATAAATAACGGCTAATGCCGCGGCCCCATACAGTGGAACTGCTTAGAAGCCGGTATAACCACACAGTATCAATCACACACTCGGCCCGAGATAGTCAAAATATCCTAGGCACACAATCAATACCCACATAGAATACAAATATTTCAAACACTTAAATATAGATACAACCGAGGGTATTAGTAAAATAATAACACTGTTTCTGTATGCCATTTCCACTCCCGGAAGGTTGTTGATAGAAATTTTATTGCGTTTATAAATGATCGATTATACTAAGGAACATTATGGATCATGGTTGTTACTCTAAGCCACTGGGCCATTTGGAGGACAGCTGTGGATTCCACCTACCCTCAGGGTACCACAGTCTTAACGTCACACCTCCATTAGAAATTGACTTACAAGCCCAGCTGAGGGAGATGGAACATACATATCCGATCCACGTATCACAATTATCTCAATACTGGTTCATTACCAGTCTATGTTATCATATATTCATATTATCTCTTTATTTTCACTAAAGCAAGACAACCTAACAGTTATACTATAATCACAAATACACATCCTCCATTTTTTATCCCATACTAAGGATTCTTTCACTTACATTAAACATTGACCATACTATTCTAAGGACATATACCAATCTAATCCTAGTTATTTACTAAAGTATACCGACAATACAATGTAAATTCATAACATAGTTCCTGCACCATCATATTCTTACTATATTTTCCACATTACGAATAAACGTGTAACTAATATGTCGAATAACCTGTAATACATCCAATGCGCCTTTTCCACAATATTCTCAAACTTCTCACATGATCTTTAATCTTATTATGAATTCACACATATTCTTTTCATTTCCCAAACATATCTGTGAGCTAAACAGGATTCTATATATTAGAAGTAAGGTAACATATTTACTGCCTTACCCATTATCCTATTTAAATACTAATTCCCCTTTTTCAAGCTGATGCTAGCTCTCTGTTTCTGCAAGATTAAGTTCTCTCTTACAAACTTGACACTTGCCAAGATATGATTAGACTTCCGCCATTTTCGCAATTCACATTCATAACAATAATCTGTTTGTGTCTGCAACTAAAGGTAATCCTAGACCCTCCGCTACATATGAAAACTAGAATACAAAGGGAGGTCATGAATGGCTGTATAAATAGTATTTCTTATAGGAATTCGGCAAAAGTTTGCCTATACATATAAGCTGCCCTACCTGCACAATAAAACCATGACAGTCCCCATACCAAATAAAACACAACGTGTTACTGCCTCATTGCAATTCACACTAACACAAGCAACTCTTAGCAGATAGAAGTATTCTACCATACAGTTTGAATCTATTATGCACACGGATTCATTTCCTTATAGATTTGTCATAATTAAGTAAATTATGAATCGTGGACATGATATCCACCGTACACTTTAATATATGTATGCAATGGTCATTCGCCCACACCGGGTTCCTCAGACCAATAGGATAATTAGTTCTATCATGGGTTGCACGTACCCAAGAACGCTATGAAAAACAGCCGCTTCCAACCATGGGTTCAACATACCCTGCGGGCACCATGATTCTTATTATCATTTCTCAATTGCTGTGGGTTCAACATACCTCGAAAAGCACCACAGTCTTACTATCAATACGGAGCTGCTGTGGGTTCAACATGCCTCAAAAGGCACCACAGTCTTATTATCAATCCGGAGCTGCTGTGGGTTCAACATACCTCGAAGGGCACCACAGTCTTATTATAATAATGCTGCTCCGTCCTAAGTGGCTTTACTAGGGTAACGGAAAAACTACCGATTCATAATTATCCCAATTATACCAGTTATCCACACAGATTTATTCATAGTTGACTCAGTCATGACAACATGACCATTTTGCTTACATTAATCAAGCAGCACGTTAATAATTTTCATGATAGGTAATATAATTACCTATGAATCACATTCATTAGTACTTATCTTCTAAAATGACTTTACACGCATGGATTTATCGTAAGGCTAGCAGTACTAAGTCATGAAAATATATTCCACTCTGGCATATAAATAAACCATAAGACAATCAAGATAAAACACAGAAGTATATTACAATTCAAACGCATGGATACCATATACCACTATTAATACAAATTCGCAAAACATATTTTATTCGGTTATCATATATCGCGTCATTACACGCAATCCCAACACGTCATTACAAGTAAAAATATACTCATTACCTTATTACGGCACAGTAATTATAATATACTAACGTATGCACACATATTAATTCGAATAGCATTGCAAAATATCGAATGCAGCATCTACTCAATCATTCCATCATAAGGGCATAATTACGTATGTATATATAAGCGTTCCTACCATATAAATATAGGTAAATACAAACATGGGACATACAATGCTGTATAGGTATTTTAGAATACCTAATCTAGCACTGCAGGTCGACGGTAATGGTATTACGCTTATAACTATATATATATATATATATATATCTAACACAAGGATATTAACACTTCTAATTGCACAATCATGCCCATTCCAAGTCAATGGGACTTTTCTACAATTTAACTCATTATTATGATGTATATTCATGCAAGTATAAACATTATAAATATTAAAATCAATTTTTCCACAATTTAAATATTATATTATCTTACCTTCAGGCACCCAATGCCTATACGAATGATGAAAAACTGTCTCGGAGAGGGTATATGCGTTCGAAATACTCCTCCGTACGTTACAGAATTTTTCTCGAAAAACGTGCAAGTTACTGTTCACCAGTACTATTTACGAGGCACTATTCAACCCACGAACTTTCGGTTTCCGTTTCACGAACGAAAGACACCATCGCGATCCTTGCGATGTCGGGATGCTGGTCATGGTGTCTATATGCCACAAAACACAAATTAAAGCCTTCAAAATCACCAATCATCCTAAAATTTCAAATGTTAAAGAACCTACTTTGGACCCTAAAATCATCATCGAAACTTATTCCAAATTGAGATCTAAATATACTGCGTTGGAGTACGAGTGTCGGAGAACACACTGGTAGGTTCAGATTCCACCGGAGCTACACCGGTCGCCGAAAATCTTGCCGGAAACACCCCTTCCCGATCAGCCTTCCCACGCCGGAATCCGGTGACCAAATGCCGGAACGGGGCACACCACCGTGAAGAGGGCGGTGAGACGGTGCCAGACGCGCTGGAGGTGTCGGTCAACTCGCCGCCGTCCGCCGTGAATCGCCGGTCAAAGTTTACGTCGGCGGAGCTTTGGGCGGCGCGTGAGGGCGCGTGGCAGCGGCGATCGGGGCGGGGTTGGCGGCGTTGCACTCGCGGCGGTCCAACGGTCCTCCAGTCGCCGGTGATGAGGTGATCCGAGGTCCGGTGACGAAAGTCACTGTTCACAGGAGAGAGAACCGTGGGGAGGAGAGAGATAAGAGAGAGAAAATGGAGGAAAAAAACTGAAATTTGTTTTCCGAGTTTTCCGACCCCTTCCCGCTTATATAGTCGGGCACGCGCGACGAAAATTACAGCTTTCCGCTTCCGTCGTCAAATTTCTGGTACCGGTAATGAAATATTGTATTTTTTGCTTATACAGTATGCTGTCTCGAATACCGGTCAACTCTCTCTCTTATCGAAACTCTCAAAAATACTATATTATAACTCCATGATAAGGTTTTAAGAGTATAAAAATTTCAAGATGTTACAATAGTACTATAACTTTATCTCTAATATGTATTACTCAAAAACCCTTTTATTTTTTCACAAATAAAGAAAAACTATAAGAATATTAAAATTTGCATAAATTCATTTCACTAGTTATCAACGCTAAATTTTATCCTTTTCAAATCAATTTGAAATCAAACTTTAAACCTAACTTCTAAATATAAAAAACAACCATTCAAAACTCATACCAAGTCTTAAAATACCTCTTAAATCGAAATCTAACTCAACACAAACAAAAATTCAAATTTAATTCAACACTAAAAAATTCTTACCATTTAACTAATTTTTATACAATAAAATCATATAGTAAGATTTTTTCATTCTTATACAACCCATAATTAATATTCAAAATATTAAGATAAAGTCCAAAACTCAAAGGTTAAACCATAATGCAAATATACTGATTTTTATCATTTCAGCTAAAATAGATCAAAAAATAAAATTTAAATTTTTAAAATGGTTAGAAACCTTATTCATAGTCAATGAAAGTTTTGAAATCAAAGAGGAGGTGTGGGATATTAGAGGAAGAAAACAAAAAATTGAAGGGGGAGAGGAATGGACGGAAGAATGGGAAGGAAAGAAGAAAATGTGTCTTTTAAGGATTTCAAGGCCATTTAACAAAAGTGCCCCTTTCCTTTTTTTAAATTTAAAAAATGCCATTAGATAATAAATATAATATAAATTAATAAAAAAATAATAATTAAGAATTTCAAACTCTTAAAAATAAATAATGAGTCTTAATAATAGGTTAATTAGTCATAAAATATGTATATGCATGAAAATATAATATAAGCGTAAGAAAACTAAATTACTTCTAGGATCCAAAAAATTAAATTTTAATCAATAACCTATTTACACAAAATAAAATGTCAACTAGTTGATATGTTCTCGAAATACTCAAATCAATTAAAAATTATAGAGAACACTTACGATTTCTATATCGCCATTGCCAAAGTTTGGAGGTGAGATAACTAAGTTTTGAGTAAATTTTGTGAAAGGAATGAACTTGGGTCATGCATGAGTATATGTGTCCAAATGCAAGGAAATTGATTATTTTAGTAAGAATGATTTAAAACAGATTACGATAGTAAAAAGGTTGTAAAATAGTGTCATTTTGAGGAATTTTCTAATTTTTATTTGAATAGTTATACATGTTATTTAATAGTTAGTAAAAAAAATAATAAAAATAAATTGTAGTTTTTTTACACATTTTTAAAACTATTTTAAATAATAAAGTAATGTTAATTAATTTTTTTTTTTTTTAAACTAGTCGTGTTTATAAACTTATTAAAATAACTACCTTCATAGTCTTCTTAATCAAACAAACTAAAAATTTTATTTTTGTATCAAATTGCTCTCAACTCATAAAATAAAACAAATCTCAAATTTAGTGTGATTGAAACCATGTAATATAGTGTGATCGAACTGAGTTTCAATAACAAATGTTTACATATTTCTTGAATGAAAAATTTTCCCAACGTATAAAATTTTTTAAATTTCTTTTATACATTTATGTGCACTTTAAACCATATTCTAAGAAATCAAACCAATGTGTTATCCTATTGAAAATACTTTTGATATTTAAATAAATATTAAATATTTTTAAATAATAAATAGAGTAATATTTACTTGTATAAAAGTTATATTAATGCAAAATTATTTGAGCTAATAGAGAAGTTATACAAAATGAACATTACATAAGTGTAACATACAAAATATGCAATTAATAGCCAATAAATAAAAAAATAAAAATTCAATTCAATTCAATTATACATAAAAAAAAAAATATAAACGTTTAAAAAAAAATTGAGAGCATGTTAAATTCAAATAAGATGAGGATCTTAGTTTCTAACATATTGTTTTCAGAATTAAAAAAATGGAGTAAGAAATTTTATCAAGAGCGATAATTAATGTTGGTAAATTGTCAAAACAAGAAAATAAATTGAAACGTAGTTGACGTGTAAAGTGATGGATGTCATTTGATGTATTGGGAGCATCTCTGTTTCCTTAAATTAAATTTATATTATATTCGTAGCACACAAGAATATTGGAATTCTCTATCCCACATGGAATGTAATCATTACATTAAATTTTTTTAAGTTATTTGGTTTAAATTATTTATTTATTTTTTAAATATTTTTATTATATATTTTAAATTTTACGATAAATATTTTAAATTATTTATTTATTTTTTTAAAAAAATTTAAAATTATTTTAAATTTTATATTATTATTAAATTAAATCATTAAAGAACATACATACACCATATTTATATTAGCAGCTCCCATAAATATTTGTAATAAATCTTACAAAGTGCAATGGAATGTTAGTAATCTGAGACTGATTCCAAATAAATGTAGAGGGAATGGTGAAGAGTCAGCGACAGCATCCCTCGGGAATTCGGATTCTCCAATTTTGTGCTGCTCCGTGGCTTGAAAAGATAATTAACGTACGAATGAGCAAGCAAGCAAGCAAGCAAACAGGCAAATAGATCAAATGTAGTGAACAAATGCCATATTTTGATTGATGGCTTTTCGATAATCTAATACCATATTCGTTACGAAGAATCCCCTCTTTTTAGATTATCTACAATCAATTTTAGCATTCCAACTGTGATTCTACCAAGGAAATAAATTTTCTTTCACTCGATCAAATGAAGCGAACAAAGACAAACAAAGTACCACTCCATCATCCCTGCTCCTCAAAAAACTGTCATGCAAAATTTAGCTCAAGTTATATCATTTGAACATTTGAATTTTCAAATGAATACATAATTTGTCCATTATAGATTCTGCCCACACTTGTACTTTGTTTATTAATAGTGTTCAAAATTCTCTTGTTGATAAGAGCAACAACAAATAATTAGCTTCAACAAAAGAAAAACTTACAAGTATGAACCAATAAATACTGTTACAGTTTGGTCAAAATGAAAACCGAAGAAATCTAGAGATGCAGGGTGAGCTTATTGACATTATGCAGAATACAGGCTCCTAAAATTGCATCCAACTGGCAAGTAAGGACCGAGTCTGCAATGATTATTTTCCCCAGATGATGTATCATACCAAGCTGGTGTAGCAGCTTCATAACCTAGCTTAGCGGTGCAAGATTGCATCTAGCCAGACAGGTCCAGCTTCTGTAAGAACTGTTCATTATTGGATCCAGTTGTGAGCAACCGTAACTCATTTTAGCTGTAAAATGAAAGAACAAATTGGTGGATTAATAAATGCATTCTATGGGTCATTGTTTAAAGAATATAAATGTTAAATATAACAACTTAAAGCTTATAAAACTATGACAATATATAAGAGAGTGTAGGCCATGTGCACAATCCTGAAAAAGCTCAAAAAATTCAAAAGATAATGTACCATTTTGAGCTCCTTTCAACGTTGAAATCTGAGATTAGGTCTTCCAGTTCATCGATGATAGCTTCATAACAGAAATTATATTGCTCCTAATATTAACAATGAATTAAATAGTGTCAACAAAAGTTTAGCAGACAGAAAAGAAAGAGGGGTGAAGAATACACAGTGAACTAAATATAAAGAGATGTGCCAACAAGAGCAAATAACAATATCAGTAACTATGTTGGTATAAGTGTCCAAAGATAATATGCACACAGGGAAAACAAATGAAGCTTGAGCTGAGGAAGGTAAAATACCATGGTTTGAACCATTCCAACTCGTTGAGACCTAAATAATGCTATGGTATCAGCAAGATTCAATGCAGACATGTCTCCAACAAGTATTCTCTGGATTGTATTATGAATTGTGCAGTATGTTCCTGTTCTCCCAATACCTGCACTGAGCAAAGAGACGACTCTCTCAGCAATGTAATAAGTTGACTTAACAAACTGAGAGACATCAAGGAAATAAAACATGAATTGAACCTGCAATGCACCACTATTGGGCCAAGATTAGGCGGTAAGTGGTATAATCTTTTCAAAATTTCACGAACGGCAAATGTGTCATGGGGAACTCCATGGTCAGGCCAATCAGGATACTGAATATGCAAGACAGTCATGGGCGGTTCCTCTGACTGTATGAAAAGTTACATTATGAAAAGAAAAAATAAACTTCTAATTCTTCAATTGAAAATAATAAATTATAGAATAAATATTTGAAAAGAATCAACAGGGTATACCACAAATTAACAATAAATATGTTTGATGAAAGTGTAACTATAAACTGAAGCATAATCTTGTTACAAATTTAAGCAAACTGGGGCCCTGAGTGCCTTTTTCTGGCATTTGAGCACATAACCTAAGAATCAAAGGTGAAAAGATACAGGAGAGGCAAACGAAAAAAACACGGTCAAGGAAACTCCACTTCTTCCTTTTAAACAAAGATCTTAGTGTAAATGGATCTTTAATCAAGTTTATTCCTAAAGAACAAACAAAACCAAGGATAAATCTATATGACTAATCTAACAGCAACTCATTCCAACCGGTGCCAAGAAAATGCTATATTTGCTTTTGCTGCTTTATGGCCCTCGCCAATAGAAGGCATAAGTTGCCAGAAAAAACAAATTACCAACATTTCACAAGCTCTACCACTTACTTGTAGGCAGCAACATGACTCAGATAAAATCCAACAAGGACATAAGAGAGACTGATAGAGTGCGTTACGTGTGAGAGAAAGAGGACTAGTAGGAGTAGAGGGCCTTAGAAAATGCAATCGGACAATAAAAGTAACCATATTGTTTGCTGCTTGATTGGACTCTTTGTTACTTAAGTGCTGCTAAGTTGTGGAAAAAGCTGTAATAAGCTAATATGAGTCAGCTGTATACAGATTCAGACTACTGGGATGTGCAATAAACTATGTAAAGAATGCTTTTAGTTTGTTTTCATAAGAGTGACTGCAAAGAATGCTATATTTGCTTTTGCTGCTTCGTGGCCCTCGCCAATTGGAGGCCATAATTTTCTTGGAACAAGAAAATGTGGTTCAAGTTGCTGCTAGAGTAAATTCTGTAGAATTTTGTTTTATGATTCTGATTCTTATTTTTTTTTTCTCAACTGGGTTTGCCACCCATGTTAATCTAGCGACATTCTTTAATGATTAATCTTCTGCCACATAGCATCTTCTGCAGGTTAATGTTACCAGAGACATGAAATGATAAATTGGTTACCCGTCGCTGTTGCACTTTTTCCTGTTGCAATGTTCTTCAGGAAAGTTTGGACTTCAGTGTCATCACAATTTGATAATGTTATTCTAGAAATTTGTTAATGTATTCATTTTACAAATTCCTAAAAAAGAAAAACAATTCCTCTCGAGGAGGATGATTACTCGAGAATACTATTAATGCTTTCTATTGACTTCGGAAAGCTACTACTAGTTGGGAGGATGGCTCTAATTCTATAATCAAGAAATCTAAAACCTCAGTGTCGAATAATGGTGGTAGTAACAGTGGCAATGGTGGTGGCTATTGTAGTAGACAAGTGCCATCACATGACATCAAGAGTGGAAGTGAACTTGCCATAGGGTGCTGGACATATTGATGACCATTGTGGATTCAAGTGGGGAAAGCCATCTCAACCAAGTTACTAATACTGCTAATGTTTCAAGAGATCTCCGGACCTGTGTTTCTAGTTCACGAGGACTCATAATCTTCACTTAGCCAGCTTACCTAGCAGTTCTCCCCCTGCACTCCTACTGCTACATACTCCAACACATCCAAGACCCTCTGTCATCTATAGCATGTGCTTTCAAAACCACCATATTCAATTTTAAATGTCCATGATGAGACTAAGTAATTGACCAACGCGTTATTAATAAAGCCAACTGAGAAGTTGAAGAGTCCCCATCATCTAGTGGGTGTAGTAATAAATCCCTAATTAACCTTGTATCACAGCTGAAGAATTTTTTTCTTCTTTTGGGCAGGTGATAAAAATGCATTAGAAACGCCCAAAAAGGGAGTACAACCATAATTCACATGAAGTTTACAGGAAAGCACAAAAACTAAAAGAAAAATAACAAAACCAATAATAATAGAAGTTTACCAGTCACACAGTAACCATAAGGGGCAAGCTTTCTACAAAGTTTACCTTAGCTACCATAGAACTTGTTATTCATACTTCAGCTAGTAGGACAAACTGTATCCACACTTACAGACAGCTTTGATATGAAGGGCAATATCTTCCTATCTACCAAATTGTTTGCCCACTCACAAACTGTATTACCAATTACGCACCTAATGCAAATCTTACTCTAAAAACAATCTTTACCCATTGGAGAGGTTATCACCACAAACAAACCCAATCTCTCTCCCTCCCCCAAAAGTAAAAGGAAAAGGAAAAAAAAATCCCCATATGTCATATGACTATCTTTGTGCGTACAACCACACCTGCCTGCACCTCATTTTCCAAACCATAGCAGTCTATCAATCTCCAACCATGTTATGCAGCTTAGCTACCAATTTTGCTGGCTGTGCAATAAAATTGCTTCGATTATCAACACCCTACTTCAAGCAAATTACCCAAAATTTCTGTTTCCCTTAATCTTTTCCTATTTCAGTTGCTGTAAGGCCACTATTGCTTTGTAACTACCAAAAATAAATTGATTCTGTATCTTAAGCATTATTTTCCACAATGACAGCAAACTAAGTTAATTCCAGAATAAATACAATATAGCTCCGGTAATCCCTAATTATCAACACTATTTTACCATATAAACATATATCCTTTTATCAAAAGGGACTTGTTTTTGTGGAAATATGATGGACATCATGTAAGTAAAACAATGCTTGTTCACGATGTTACCATAAGAAATCCACAATATAGGGGCCAGTTTCGGTGGATAAAGCACTGCTTTGGTAAAAAAGAATTTTTAAAGGACTGACCATTAAGGTATCAGCACTAAGTCACTGCATCAAAGAAATACATGTAAATGATATCTGCTGTTCTAATTTCATTTGTAGTAGACTGGCACTAGTCACCGCATTCAAACCAACCACAACAGACCATCAAACTTCACAATTAATATTTTCATGCTGCAATTATCAATAAACTAAAACAACTTCTGGGGAATGATCCTGTCATTCACATAGTTCAACCATCTAAAATTCTTTGGGGAACATGTCTTCACTCTTAAGGTAAAAACACCGAAACATTGAGTAAGTCACCAAAAGGGATAAAAAAAAAGAAAATTACGCTTGTAGTCTTTTTTCATATAATAGACACATAAAGTGATTATGGAACATATATGCTCCATAATTTCGTCTTAAAAATAATCCTTGCCATTGGTTAAGCACGTATGTTTAGTATATTATTTAAATAAATTTTTAATAAATAAAGCATCTGACCTCTTTGTATTTCACCCCTAGATTCCGCAAAACCAATGAATTTTTGGTAGATTTTATCCATTTAGTGGCAATATATATATTACCAAATTCTCTAGGACCATCTTCAGCTTGAAAGTAATCTCCACATTTTACCATCTGCACATGAAAATTTAAAATATGAAATTGCCAAGGCAAAAACTGAAATAAGAAATATATTCTTATGCTTAGCCACTTGTATGAAAAGATATGTAACAATCAAAAGACCAAAATTAAGCTACCTGCAACAAGTTAACAACAGCAGTCATACTTTTACTGTTTGCCACAAGATGTATAAGCAAGCAAGTTGATAGAGCACACAGCAGGATGATTTGATGATTGAAAAGAAAAAAAAAAAAAACCACAAAAACACAAATTTCAATGAATGCCAATGCATTGAGCTCTTTGAAAAAGTTGCACCTTATCTTGTGCTTCCAAAAGATAACAAGTATTATTCATAGATTCATAGTTAATACTTTTTAACCCATGTTTTTATGTTAAAAATGTTAAATATCAGCTAACAAACAAGGTTTGAAACGGGTTATACAATCTAGAGTGTATCTTATACCTTTGATTTCTAATAATACTTCACACATGCAATGTACTAGATTTCAAATTATAATTCCCAAGCTTTTATTTTTCACTTATTAATTTATTATAATATCTATTGAACTGTGTGCAGAACATGAAAGCAACATATGGCAAATTCATCCGCTTTCAAGGCAACTATATTCAACTATCTAGTTAGCAAAATACCCTGTAATTGTCGACCAAGCGAGTAAGCATCACAATTGCAGGGCAATGATACTGTATTATCATCTCCCAAAAGTCCTCGTAGGTGTGAGGTAGCGGACCTTGCGTGGCAATGAACTGAGAAATTTTTTCAGAGGAAGATGTCTACAAACAGCCAGTCCTCAAGTGTCAAACAAAAATAAATATAAATTTCAATGTCACTTAAGAGCAAAAGCAAAAGAACAATTGTGACATAACTACTTTGACTTGAAACAACACCAAAAACTCTCAACTTTCCATCCATTTTACTGATTACCGTGTTTGACATCAACATACAACTTCAATTAACTCAACAGTTGGATTAAAATTAACATAACTGGAAGGATACCGACCCCTGTCCCAAGCAACCATACCAAATGTAACTCATTTAATTTTCATTGTTCAGAATTATATTTATAAAATATTTACCGTTATTAAGCTGGCATTGATGTAGCCTCTTGCCGATGGTCTATAATCCTTGCAGGGATTCAGGACAACCCTATTTTTGTCAACTGAAATACAACAATCCATTGGTCACAATTTGTCATTTCAGAAAAGATCACAAATATCTGAAACTAAATAACTAAAATATTATAGAAATGTACAGGGTAAGATGTCTGTGTAGCGGTTCTTGCTCAAATTGACACCGTCGAGTGCCACTGTGCAGCTTTTCGCCATTTCGGAAGCTCTAATTCGATTAGCCCGCAAATGGGCAAACTCTTGGGTGATTTCATGGGGTTTGTTCTGTAGCTTATCTTTGAAGAAGCCAAGAGCTTCAGAGCAGAGCTTGTACTGATCGACCGTAAGCGAGATTCTGGGAGGAGAATCAACCGCAGAGAATCCGAAAGGTTCCGTCTTACAGCTTAATTGAGAA
The DNA here is from genome assembly GCA_032402905.1 of Khaya senegalensis. Classification (NCBI taxonomy): domain Eukaryota; kingdom Viridiplantae; phylum Streptophyta; class Magnoliopsida; order Sapindales; family Meliaceae; genus Khaya; species Khaya senegalensis. The sequence continues at coordinate 4,027,727 of CP135544.1, forward strand.
GTAACGTGGTTACCAGCAGAAGAAGCGGCCATGGCCGATCTCCGGTGAGAACGAGAGCGTTTAGAAATGAGATTTCCCAGCTGGGTTATTATTTGATTGCAAAGTTTGTTCTACCTAGCCTTTTGCGGCGTTGCAGATTTTGTCGGCTGCAAGAGAATTCATAAACTTTTGGAAATTTGCTTTTCAATGGTAAAGGAAGGGTCCTAATCTGTACCTCCGGGTAATCAAACTTTATAATAAGTTTTATTAAAAAATATATGCCCCTTAATCATACGTTAATTAAAAAGATGAATATTCTCTTTATTTATTTAAAATTTATTAATTATATTTTTTAAAATAAATAATTTATTAAAAATAAATATTAATTATACATATAATTTTCTAACAAATTATTTACTATTTTGTATAAGATTTGTAATTTATATTAGAAATATAATTTTTTTACATAAATATTCAAATATTGTTATTTAATAATAATAAATACATATTCTATTTTTATTTTGAACATTTTATACCATAATAATTTTATTATAACATTTTAAAAATTTTGCATATATCATTTTTAAATAATATGATAATATTAGTTTTAAGTTAATTAAACTCTTATATTAAGAAAAATTTAGAATATAAATAAATTAAAAATTAA
>CP135544.1:4048052-4067154 GCA_032402905.1 Khaya senegalensis
AAATTATTATGTAAATAATATGATAAATTAAATTAATTAAATATTTTAAATATGTTAGTTAATTCTTTCTATATAATTCAATAGATAAAAAAAAATATGATAATTTTTTAATAAATTATTTGTTGAATCAAATATGATAATATTTTACGTGAGAGATAAATTTGTACATATTTAATAATAAATTTTAACATTATGTATTATATTGAGTTTGAATTGTTTATTTAAAATTAATTTTTTCTATAATTTTAATAAAAAATTTTAAATATTATTATTTCATTAATTGAATAATTTATTACATATGAATTGGTATTTATTTTATATTCAAAAAATAAAATACATTAAATAAATAAATAAATTTTTATTTTTTAAAATAAGATTAGTTCCTCAATTCCTCAGTTCAACTCTAATTTTACGAATTTTGGAACTGAAACCAACTTTAAAAAATTAATTTTTGTTCAAAATTGATTTTCTTTTGTTCAACTCTTGGCGGTTCTAATTCTAATCAAAACCATTGTATACCCTTAATTAAGAGTTCAACGAAATAAAAAGATGGAAGCTGGAGTGATAGTTGCCATTATTTTATAACCCTTTTTTTTCCTCTTCTTTCCTCCCTACCCGTAGAAACCCATTTGTTTTCTCTCTCTTCGTCTCCCGTTCTCCTCCTTTCTTCTCTCTAAAATTTCAATATTTGCAATCATGTTCTTATAAAATCAATGTAACAAAATAATTACTCAAGCGTTTAGCTTTATAAATTCTTAAAAAAATTGAAGAAAATCTATGATTTTAGTTACAAATTCTTAAGTTAAAGTACAAAAGTTTTAAAGTACCTAAACTTAAATATTAGGGTTCACCATAAAAAATTCGTTTTCATCACTTGCATGGAACTTAAGTATGTATTTTCTAACGTCAAATTCTATCAATTTCAATTTTATTTGAGAATTTATAATTAGGTTATTATTTAGTTTTAAGATTAGATTTAATTATAATATTTAGAAATTGATAATAAAGTGTGCTAGAATGAGGAGGCCTTGCCATGGTATTTCATCTCATGAAAATCAATTAAATGGCAAAAATTTGTGTTCTTAAAATAGATTTTTGGGGTTTTGTTTATATTGAGTTGACTTGTGAGTTAATAGGCATTTTGAGGTTTAATTTAAGATTAAAGTGATTGTATTTAAGGTTTAGAAACTAAATTTAAAGTTTGGTTTCAATTTGATTTGATTTGGATCAAATTTGGTATTGAAAGGGAATAATAAAACCAATTTTCGCTAATTTTAACTCTCTTGTAGTTTTCATGATTTTGTAAAAAATATAAGCACTTTTGAGCAAACCATATTGAGACAAAATTATAGTATTTTTAAAAAGCTTTCCAACAAGTGCTTATGCAACTAATTTGGAATTCAATTGCCATGTTAAAAATACCTATCTCTTTTTTTTTTTTTTCTTATTTTTTATTGTGCAATCTTTGAACTAGTGCTGTGGCCTTAAGATTTGGTGTTGAGGTGCTGGAGTTTCTATTTCTAAAATTTTGATTTTACTATAACAAGTGATGTTGCAAAGATACTATAGCACATTCACTATAATGTGCTGTAGCGCTGGAAACTTAGAGCTGCAGTGCTGAGTAATCTATTTTCCAATTTTGTAAGTCATTTTTGAACCCCTAAACAACCTCTAAATTGAGTAACTCAAAAATCATTGAAAATTTTAGAGAATTTAGTTTATTTTTTAAATAGAACACTTTTCAAAATTTTAATCCGATAATTTTTAAAATTACTAAACTACCATTAAAGATTAATTTTGACTAAAAGCCTTATTAGTTACTATAAATTATTAATTCAAGTCTTAATCAATAGGTTAACTGAGGGATCTATGTTTATCATAAATATATATGTCATATTGAGGGTAGATGAGTGTTTTATTTAAGTTTGATTTTTAATCGAAATTGACACCAAATTAAGCCGATGGATTGTATGTTTCTATTGTCTTGCATACTTGTAACTATGATTTATGAAATGGTCATTGGGTCATTATATATATATATATATATATTTAAAATGATTTGATCTATATAATGATTTATAGGTGATGGGGTTAATGGGCTAATATTGGCATTAGTATTGCTATAGTACTATTGGAAGTAGCTTATGGATAGACATATTGTAGAGGTTGCATAAGTGATTGGGTATTAGGTGGGATTGGTGTAATATCCTCAAATCTAGGTATTCTTCTAAAAATCTTAGTATAATTATTTTTATAGTATATTTTAAGTTTTGGGTTGTGAAATATATAAAATAATTTTTGAAACTCTGGTTAGAGTCATTTTAGTAAAAAAAAATGGGTCAAAATAACAGTAAAGTGCAAAATTGTCATTTTAGATGGGCATTGATGGAGCAAATGAGAGATGATTGAGTTAAGAATTATATTTTAGCTATTATTGAATAAAATATAGCTTGAATAATCTTAAAACGGCAAGAGTCGCTAGTTTACCGAAAAAAAGATAATTTTATCAAATAGGAAAAAATTGTCAATTTATTAATGCTACAAAGGTCAGATTGAAATTCAAATTTTTAGAAATGTTAGAAATATTGTTAGAAGTATGTAGAAAGAAATAAAATCGAATTTAGATAAGAACATCCTTAGAAAAGAGAAAAAAAAAAAAAAAAGGACCAAAACTATCAATTTTCTTCCCTAGGGACAAAATGGTCATTTCATAAGAAATTTTTGAATTTTATGTCACTAAAATCTGATGGACTAAAGTGAAATAATTTAAAAATAGCTTAAGAAGCCTCATAATTTTCTTGGGAGTCACTATTTTCGAATTTCCACTCTCTTTCAAGTTTTTTAATTTTTTTAGAAAAAATCAAGTGAAATCTCATTATTCGTCCGTTTAATCGTGTTACCGCATAAGAAAAAATTATTCTACCCGTCAAGAGTTTTAATTTGACGGTAAAAATTTTTGATTTCATTAACTTTAGTTTTTAAAGTTGTTAAAAAAAATTATTCAAATAATAATTTTATGGTTTAAATGGTATTTTAGGTATTTTTTTTAACTTGAATTTGGTACAATAGCCATCACTTTTGGATTTGAGGTAAGAATCCTAAACCTTAACTCTGTAATTTAGGAGTTTTATATAATTAATGCCTAATTTATGAAATTAAGTGTTTCGAAAGTAAATTAAAGTGAATAGAATTGTATAAATAAGAAAAAATTTAGTTTATACATAATAGGATATATTTGGTCACTATTTATAAAGTACTTAAATGCTTAATTTTAATATGTTTTGATATGTTTAAATGTGTATAAATGTGTTTGGGAATTGATGAAATTGGTAGGAATTGGTTTAGATGTGTAAAATGAAAAAAAAAATAGAAAAAAGGGCAAAATGATCCAATGCGGGTACTGTTTATTAGGTGTTAAATTATAATATTTTTTATGCGTTTATGTATTAATAATTGTATTGGAAATAAATAGAATTAATAGCAATTAATTTGGAGGTGTAAAATAAAAAAAATTAAAAAAAGGGCAAAATAGTCCATTTCAGGTACTGTTCATTTAGTATTAAATTACATTAATTTATAAGTATTTTAAATGGTTGATTAAGTATATGTATGTGTGTGTGTGTGTGTGTGTGTGTGTGTGTGTAAAAGAAAATCCCGTTGTTAGAGAATGGGTACGAGTGCGAAATTTAAAAGTGTTTTAAATAGTTAATTAAATATATGGGTAAATACACACACACACACACACACTTGTGTGTGTGTATATATATATATATACATGTGTGAATTAGTTATTGTTATTATTAGAAATATTATTTTTATAATTAATTTGGTAGTACATAAATAGGTAGCTGTTGAAAAGTAACAATAGATATAAATTATTTTATATTGGAAAGAAATTATAAAAATATTGTATATGTGATTATTAGAATTTTAATAAATTATCAAAAAAACCCTTGAGTAATAGTAAAGGGTAAATAGGTAATATGAGTATATGATGAATTATGGAGAAATGTATAAGTGGTCAATATTCTTGAGGTACAATTTTGAAATTTTCTTACACACCGGCAAAACCGTTTAAGAAAAAATAGAATAATGATTTATTATTTACTGTGGTGCATTTTCGGACATGTAGTACCCATAATCGTCCTTGTGGTGTTCGGAATTGTATGTGAGAAACCATGGCGCCTTTAGACACATTGAACCATGGTAGGAAGCGGCAATTCGCCATGGTGCCCTTAAGGGCATGTTGAACCTAGGGTAGTACTATAATTATGCCTAACTTATTCATGTATTAATGTATAAGATAAATAACGTAGTCACGATCCATAGTTTGCCTAAGAATAACTGCTCAAACGAAAAGAGATCAAGATAGTAGAATTAGAATAAATGGAGTAGAAAGTGTACAGAGAAAAGTGGTACTATACTATGATTATTCGTAATATCCTAATTTAATTGTTAATTGTGTAGTTGGGATGGGTTAGTCATAACTGGTTATTGTATAACGTTGGATATACGGAATATATTGTTATCCCAATTAGTTATTATTTGTATAGTTAAAATATTATAATTTGTTAAATTATTTTGTTGGGTTTTATGGTTCTTACTGAGTAATTTTAAATTATTCACTCCGTGGTTGAAATGATTTTCAGGTATAGTTAGTAGGGTAGCGAAACCGGGCAAACTCTCGAGACAGTGACCTGTCAAGAGAATAGGGCATACCAGATTTTGATACTGTAATAATTATACTTTTGTTATAAATTGTATTTTTAATATATTGTATATATTGTAAATAAGTATATATGTTGAATAGTGATGAATGTTTGCTTTGACAATATTAGAAAAAAAAAATTTAGTGTTTTTTTTTATATACTTACTTAAAAGTTATTACTTTTTTTTTTAAAAAATGAGTATGGAAATTCCACAACTAGGGTTAGGGAGAATGTAATTATAAAGTTTACCTAATGAAAGGTAATACAAGAATAGTCACAATTATCACCACATAACCACTTGGGCTAACACTAATGAGTTAAGTTATGATTTAATATTTTATGAACTAAGTTTAAAAACTAAAATATAGATAAATTTTTTTAAATAGATTTTTTATAATTTAACAATTGTATAATTTTTTATATAACAAACTTACTAATGGTCTTAATGTTGGTATATGCCCTAAATCCAATAGTATTTTAAATATTTGGCACATTTGTATCATGACTTTTTGATTTATATATTTTATTTAATTATTTTATCATTACATATCTATGTATTTAATATATGTAATAATACCCTTATAATATTAAGTTTAATTAGTTAGACATTATTTTTAAATATCATCAATCAAGCATTATTATGAATAAGATAACAATAATGCATGAAGACTAGTATGTATAGTGACTGATAACAACATGTGTATGTTATGATATGAGATATCAAATCAATACATAGGTATAAGTTAGAGAACTAATGTACTTGACAGACCCATCATGAGAATGCTACATAGATCATTATATAAGTGTCATAAGCGATTTTCATAGTAATAATAGTGTTTGTGATCCTTGAACTTAGATCATTATAATTCCCAATATAGAGAATAATATATTTTGATATTTTCAAATGTCATCTATAACAAAATATATTATAAAAAAAAAATTAAATATACTATAACTCATATAGAGGGATATATATGATCAAGATAATATTTATCTCTCATATATAATAGGAATGATATTTTGAGCCTTATGATTGAGTGAGATTTTGAAAAATGCATGATCATACTCAAATAAGTTAATATATAATATTAACTTTATTTAATAAAATAAATTTACTCAAAATATCAAAAAAAATATAATTGAACCATGCAAAGATGATGCATTCTGTCTCAATTTTAATTAAAATATTTAGGATAAAGAGATTGAATTACAATGTAACATTAGTCACAGATAAGATAATGTCAAATCACAGACATACTTATCACTTAGGTAGTTATAATGTGTTGCTAAATATCGCTTATTACTTGTAATACTAAAATTAAATTTTAGTGTTACTGTTAACATTACGAGAATCTATTAGGTCACAGATCAAAATTGACAATATAATATATATATATATATATATATAATTCTAATTGGATTTAGGATTTGTTGAATTATTTAAATTTTAATTTTGACTAAACACATTATGTAAAAATTGAATTAAATTTATTAGTGCCTATTTTACTAAATAAATTAGATTTAATAAAAAAATTCAACTAAATAGTTTAAATTAAAATTGAAAATTTAAAATAGTAATCTATAAATCATAAGAGAAGAGAAGAGAAAAATGCACAAAATATCACACACTCAAATCATAGGAGTTAACACTCTAATTAAATTTCATATCGTGTGGATACCATAGAGACGCAGAGAAATTTGATCTGTGTTTGTGGTTTGAAAAAGACCATCTAATTAGAGGTATATACGTATTTATGGTATTGAAATATATATATATATAAAATAACACTAGGGTTTATTGTATAGATCTTAAAAAGCAAACCATTTTTTTTTTTTTTTATGTAATTTCACTATATGTTTATGTATTAATTTGCTTACACTTAAATGTTTACTCCGAGTAGGGTGACAACTTGAAAAAGTACAACCAAGCTTGATTTTTTAGAATAGAAATAAACAAAGGCCAAAACATCAATTTTATAATGTGCTTTTTGTTGTATAACTGATTTTGAGAATAATATGAGATTGCTAAAAAAATGAGCATAATTTATAAATTATTTTTGCATCCTAATATCTCTTAATCTATTAAGTTGTACATTGTTTATGATTCATTTATTGATTATATTTTATATTTACCCCTCTGACTTTCCCTCAAGTTAAGTTTTATAATTATTACATCACTATAGAGGTGAGCAAAGTTAGCATTGTATTTTTTTTTGTATAAACTCCTCGACTTATTCTATGTTTTTTATGATCCACTAACAAAATAATTTTACAGAATACTTTGATATTTTATAATATATACCTTTAATATTATTTAAAATTTAAATATTTTATTATTCTCTTCTTTGATACTTTTATAAGTATATAAACTATAAGTAGTTTTTAAGTGTAATGATATATGTTTATTTTAATTATTTGAATAATGTGCATGATTCTTAAAAGCCTAGTAAGCTCTTGGGAAACATTCTATGCTAATGAGGCATATTCGATAGTGTGTGGCATTTGTCATGTATCGGTTTTTGTGTCAGGACATGACATCTTGTTTTAAGAAGGGTTACACAAAGTACCAAGAATCTTGAATGAGCATTTAAACATAACTGGGAAAGACCTTACAAAGTATTAAGAATGGTTAGACAATGGATATATCAGCTAGTTTACACAAATGAAAGAATTGTGAAAAAGTCGAAGAATATAGAGATGTTGAAGAAGTTTTATTAGTAAATTTATTTTTTCTATATTCTATGTATGTTTGTCATTTCTTAATATAATCTTTTCTCTATAGTTTGTAGAGAATCAAAAGTAAATTTTAATCAAACTCAAAGGAAATAAATAAATCATGAGCATAATCATATAAGTTTGTCAAGTAAAACTCGAGGAAAATGGTTCTCCAATCAATCGTTGTTATAACTCAAGAATAATTCTCTAATTAATCCTTATTACAAACCTCAAAAGAGGTTTTAAATAATTTGCAATTACAACCTAAGAAGGGCTCTCCAATTAAATGTAGTTTAAGCTTAATTATAATTTGAGAAAGATTCTCTAGTTAAATAATTTATAAATATGATCACATAAGTTCAAAAAGGATTTACAACTTAAATGCAAAAAGATTTTCCAATTGTGACCAACTTTAATGGTATTTCATTATAAACTGAAGTACGAAAAAGTAATATTATCACTTGTAATCCATTTTATCAAGTATTTATTTATTATTGAAGTTAAAAATGCATGTATGAGAAAACTTCATTAAATTTTCTTTACATATTATTTCATAGGTTCACTTTGGGTACCTAAAGGACCCACTAAATTAGAGAGATTTGTGATGCTTGAGGTTGGCCCTTTTGTGTCATCAGAAAACTTTCACCTTAGAATCATCTCCTTTTTCCTCATTCTCGTCTTCTTCCACATTGATGGGTTGGGTCAGTCTCTAGATAGTGATGTTTAAATAATGTGACAATTTATAAGAAACTAAGCACTAAGTTAGTTTTAAATTACTTTTTTCTTAGCCTTTATAGTTTTGATGACTTTTTTGAATAGTTCTCCTACTTGCCTATCAAATTGAGATTTGTCATGATTTAGTTTGTTAACCATACTACTCAACTTGGGAAGTCACGCTCAAATTCATAGATCTGTGCACATAACAACCGCTATACACTTGTGAAAATTATATTTTTTTGATAACTTACAAGAATGTATAAGACTATAATATCACATATACTCAAAATCATATATACTCAAAATCACATAACACATATAATATTTACAAATAAAATATTTTAACAACCAATTAACATTACAAAAATTTTTTAATCTATTTTATAACATTTCTATACATAGTCACAAAAAATACTATATAGCTAAATAATTCTTTGACAAAATACTTGCCACAAAGTTAACTATCCGGGATGTGAATTACGATCTCTTTAAAATTGTCTAATTTAAAAAATATTTTTAAAAATAAAAGAGTGAGTAATGACTCAGTGCATAGACGAACGATAATGAACTAAAATTTTAATATAAGAGTAAGTGTATAATATTTTTAAAATATAATAATTCGTAATATTTTAGTCATTTATTCATATTCAAACAAATTATCGAAAAATATTCTTATATAACAGTTATATATTATTAAGTAAAAATCTAGACTCGCCTAGAAATTATCCCTTGAGACATTTATCAATTGTCTTCTAATTAACTTCTCGTGACCAGCTAAATAGTTATTTTACACACTCATATAAAAATTAAGTCATTGAATCCACTTGTCAACGTTAGCCTAAATAAGAGATACGGTGTCAGACACCATCTATATCCAATAACAACCACTCCTTTATCCCATATCAAACGATAAATGTAAAAATGAGTAGCCTTTCCCTAACTCTTTTCTCTAATAAAGGCGAAAATATGTATATATAAACGCTAGCATAAATCTTTGCATAGACACTTTTCCATGGAGCACTTATACTAAGTCCTAAATCATGAAATTATAAACATATCTCCACATCATACTAATCAAATCATACATTCATAAATAACTTACACAATCCTTAAACCATGTTTTCATATAAATCCACTCTTACTCTAACCTTTCAAATCCATATTCATAAAGCAATTTATAAACCAAAATTTCATATAACAATCAAATATTTAAATTTATTTTATCAAAAAGTATTTAAAATAAATTTATATTCATAAAATATTTAAATTTATATCCTTAAAAAATATTTAAAAATACATCTATTTACTCACTATTCACAAGAGGATAATGACTCTTAAAGTCAATTTCCTTACTAAGCAGGGTTTTGTCTTGCATATCAAGTCCTAAATAAGATTTATATATACATTATATCAATATACCGAAAATATGAAAATATGACTCTAATGTAATGCATGTAATGCACAAGTTCTTAGTCGAAGCTTATCAATGCATTAACATTAACTCATAATTTTATTCATTGCACCAAACTATGTTACAAACAAATTTACACTACACATAATATTAGTAATTTCATTTCTCACCAAATTTTCACCCATTTAATTCTAAATTCTTAAACATGTATATATCACTCTTTTAAACACACAATGACAATCAAATATGCATGTTATTGTAAATCAAAGGTATAGAAATTTATATATTAAATCTTAATGTCAAATAGTTACTAATTTCAAATTTTCAGTCACATATAACTATAATTTTCTAAAATTTATAACTTATACAATTTAATATTAGTTTACATCACACTTTTTCCTATACCTTAAACATTTATTTAATTTTATTCTCATGTATTAAAATTGTTTAATATAACTTAGGAATTATTTTAACTAAACTCAAATCATACATGTCACCTATATATATATATACATATTACTAAATTTATTCCTTCCTACAACCAAATATAAATTCACATCTATTTAAACATCAAGATATATTCATATATACATCTTAACATAATTCACCATTTTTTTTAACATATATTCACATAAGCATCAATTTTATCATAAATCAACTTAAAACATATACATACACATACTAGATTTTTGGTTTGCTAACGTTCAAAATAAAAAATTTTTAAAATACTTCTAATGGCTTTCTATATGATTCTAAACATAGAAAATGATCAAGAAATTTACTAAAGATAAGCTTAAAATTTCCTTTCTTGAATTTTCTTTCAATTTTCCCTTGAAGAAAAACTAATTAGAGCTAAATGATTTTCTTAGTATTTATGGCTTAATCTAAGCTTTTTTATGGCTATAGGATTTTTCTATAATTTTTCTAGGGTATTTTAGTAGCTTATCAATAGTGAGAGATGAGAGGATTGAGTGGAGAAGATGAGAAACTTTGGTAGAAACTTGAAGAATTTTGGAAAAGGCTAAAATGAAGAGACTATCAGCCATGGTGGGTTTATATAGTCAAAATTTTTTATTTCTACTTTATTACATTCAATCATATCAATTAAGAACTAAATATTTTCTAATTTAATAAGTCATGAAATTACTAACTTACCCTTGATTTAATAAGAAAAATCTGAAAAAAAAAAAAAAACCTTACTAATTTATGAAATTTTCAATTATGCCATTTTTTTTTTTTAAGGTTTTAATGATTTCTAAATTTATATAGAATATAAACCAAGAAATTAAAATAAATAATACAGAAAATATTTATAACATTATGTGCCTTGATTAAAAAGTTCTTTTTCTTTATGGTTGGTGAATAAGATGATTTGGAGGCTAAACCCCAAATTTTTGAAGTTCTTGATTGAAAAAAGTTTCTTTAAAAAGCACTTCACCTCAAAGACAGCTTGAATTCTTTCCTTCATAATCGAAAGAAGTTCCTTAACACGTTCCTAGACACTTGAGATGACAATAAATGACAAGTTTTTATATTAAGGCGAGAAACTGTAAGGAATCACTAAATAAGGAAAAAAATATGTTTTAGGACGACAAATTCAATGGAAACATAGAATTTCATGTTCCCCCACTTTAAAACTTGGCCCCAATCTTCGCCCACAAAAAATTATTGATCTTTCCCTAATTTATTAAAAGAAGAGTTGTCAAATATGAGGCTCATATCCTTGTCATAAGCTGTGAAATAATGTTAACCTAGTTGATGCTTAAAATTACTCTTTAGCTACTATAAATTGCTTAGCTCTTATATTATGGGGTTACCTTGTCCAGTTTTCTTTTATAGTAAGAACATGCCCATGACAATGCCCTAGGCATTGAGGTTCAATTAGCAAAGAGCGAGGCCTAGATGGTTAAGCAATTTAACTATGAAAGGTTGGAGGGGAAGTCTTAATCTAAAGTTGAATAGGATCTCAAAAAAAGCCACCTCTCATTTCTAAGCTTACTTGCCCACTCTCCTATTCTAGTTAATCTCATTGTAAGATTTTCAAAAATGGAATATAGTTCCCTAATTCTCTTAAAGTTATCCTTAATAATGGATGATGAAACCCAATCCATTGCAAACTTACATCATTCCTAATATAAACAAGTCTAGTTGACCAAAGAGGGATATCTTATTCAAAACTAGACCTAGCTTCAAAACTAACCCTTGCCTTATCCTTTTCGACTACTAGTTGTCCTCCTACATTAAGGTTCTCAATATTTAGTAGCAACCTCAATAATAGGCTTTACCTTTTATATGGGATCTCTCTGTAAATATTGAGAAAGTCCAACTAAGAATCCAAATTTAATTCATTCCAAGTATCGAAGTCAGACATTCTAAGGTAATGGAGTCACTTTTCTTATAGAGGAATCACAGGAAATATTTTTGGAATCACTCTATGACCCATACATTTTTCCAATGGAGTATATTAAAAGTGTGAAGGTCTGGGAAGAAAACCGAGAACACGAACCAAAGCAAGCAACAAACTTGTGCAAAATCATATTCAACACTCATTAAAACTTAAAATGTTTACCCAAAAATACCCAGCAATGTTCATTAAAATAAACACCACTTAAAAAACCAATCCATATTTTAAAAGCTGCTTTAAGATATGAATATTTGTTTTGTTGTCTAAGCATATTGAACTTTAAATCATAGGCTAAGAAAGCCTACTAACTTGGAGCAAAGATGTTCAATGAGTTTCCTTCTAAGGATGCTTGAATTTTGTTTCTAGATGCAAGGTTGGATTCGTAAGTTTTTCTAGAATTGGCAATAGAGAAGTAAAATGTAAACATGAGTGGTTTCAAGGGTTAAATAGGTAAAACAAAAGAGGAAAATAAAGGGGTGATTTAACTTTTTAGCTAACGCACGAAGGAGACACATGACAATCAACAATTATTTTGTAATATAGGAGGAAGAATTGTTAATTGCCAACATTAATGGTTCATTATTATTATAATTGTCTAAGAAAACCAATGACAAGAATGGTTAACATGATTGATTCATGAAATGGGAAGAGATATTTATAAACAACTTAATCACCATGTCCGAAATTTGAATTTTGAAATCTATCAAGGGAAGGTGGCATTACTTGAGGCAACAAAAAAAGGGAAAAGTTTAATATTTAAATGGTTTATATGTATAAGACATGTTATGATAATAATACACACATTGAGGACTCAATTTAGCTTTTAGAATTGAATACTTCATACTAAAAACTAAGGAGACTCTTGTTACGGGTTGACCTAATATTAAGCCTAAAGACACATGAAAGTTGACACAAAGCCTCATAATGGGTTATAACCTAAATTTTAAAAGGGTAGGTGTAAATTAAGATCACATTCCACTGAGAACTCCATAGCATTAAGAGCTAAAGAGTCACAATTGCCACGTAGACACAAACCATTAAACAATCATACTATTGTTGGGATGAATAATCTCTCATTATCTAGAATAACTACCCATCATGTTGTATAACTAATGCGTGTCAAATGCACCAAAATAAATTACTTTACTTAAACTCTTAATAAAGGCAAGTAAAGGCGAATCCATAGAAACTAGTTAACCAAATTATAACGAATGAAAAAAGGAGTTTCTATAAATTTTTAATGACTCAACAAAAATAATTAAAACCAAATATTAAATGAAAAAATTTAGATATAGAAAATTTTAATTCAAAAAAATATTAACCACAATTATATATTGATCATCAACTTTTAATAAATAATCCAATTGGTATTAAGTAATCTTTATAAATTTGTTGATAGCCATGCACACAAGGGAGGAGCGAAAGATGAATAACAACCTAATAAGCATGAAGTTAATTAATTTATTCTATAATTCTTTTAAGTAGTTAACAAAAATTTGAATCATAATTATTCTATCTAATTGCTACCGTTAACTAAATAATATAATAATTACAGATTATAGTGTCACCCCTAAATCCTAAATCTGAGCATATAATAACCGCCACACACCTATGAGAATTATCTTATACTATAACTTATATAAATATATAAGACCTAGAGTATTGTATATGCATAAAACTATATGACATATATAATATTCACAATCAAAATATAAAAAAAAAAAAAAAATTCAATAGCATTTACAAAATTTCGAATCTCTTCTATAACATTTTTATATATAATCACGGTGAATATTATATACCTAATGATTATTCGGTAAAATACTTGTTACAAATTAATTGTCTAAGATGGGAACTATGATCTCTTTAGAATTATCTAATATGAAATTATATAAAAATAAATAAAAATAAAGGGATGAGTAATCAGTCAATAAATAATATATATGTTATTTAACTAAAATTTTAATATTAAAGTAAGAATATCATATTAAAAATATACAATTTATAAAACTTCAATCAATCATTTATATTCAAATAATACATAAAAATCATTATCACAATTATTTCTATGGATTTTTTAAATCAAATCTGAACTCGCCTAAAAATTATTCCCTAAGACATCTACTAATTGTCATCTGGTTGATATCTCGAGATCTGTCAATGAAAATTTTTATATATGTATGTAAAGTAAAATTATTGAGCTCATTCGTTAATATTAGTCCGGATAGAGAGTGCGGTGTGAAACACTTTATTATCTGATGCCTATTCCTTTAGTCCTTCGTAAGCGATAAGAAGGAAATAGTCACTCCTATACTCTATCTTTAATAAGGGAGAAAAGTATATATATCAACACATCATATATCAATATCTATGCACAAATGAACCTGCAATTAGACACTTACACCAAATCATAAATTACGAAATTATAAATATATTTTCACATCATATTCATCAATATATAGCTTTACAAGTAATATACACAATACTCAATCATAATTTTTTATAAATCCATTCTTACTCTAATATCTCAAATCTATATTCATAAAAAAATCAAATATTTAAATTTATTTTATTAGAAAGTATTGAAAATAAATTTATATTCATAAAATATTTAATTTATATCATTAAAAAAATATTTAAAAATGTATTCATTTACTTATAGTTTATGAAAGGGTAATTACTTCTAAAATCAATTTCCTTACTTAATGAAATCTCCTCTAATGGTCTCAATTCTTAAATAAGATTTTGTATATGTATAGTATAAATATATTAAAAATATGAAAACATAACCCCAAATATAATATGTGTGATACATATATCTCTAGTTTGACGTTTATTGAAGCATTAATATTAATTTATAAATTTTTATTCATTACATCAATACACACACACACACACACACACACACATATAAATATAAACTCATTTCTACTTTTAATATTTTAAATTCTATTTCTCACCAAATTTTTACCTAATTAATTTTAAACTTTTAAACAATATATATTAATTTTTTTAATCACACAGTGGTAACCAAATATGCATATTTTATAAATTAAGAGCATACAAATTTATATATTTATTTTATCATTAAATAATTTCAATTTCAAAATTTCAGCCATACATAAGCAAACTTTTTTAAATTTCATAATTCATACTATTTCATACCAATTTGCGTCACACTTTTTTCTACACCATAAATATTCATTAATCTTATTCTCAAGCATTAAAATTGTTTAATATGGCCTAGAATCATTAGAAACAATTTAAGTAATTTCAATTCACACATATTTCCTACACATATGCCTATTTCAAATTCCAATTCTTTCTACAACAACCTTTAAACCTATACCCATTTAAAAAACCAAAATACACCATACACAGACCATAACATAATTCACTTTTTAACAAATATTCACATAAGCAACTATTTCCTCATAAATCAAACTAAAACATATACATACACATACTAGACCTTTAGTTTCCTAAGATTTAAATTAAAAAATTTCTAACATTCTTCCTATTGATTAAAACCCCTTCTCAAATTTTTTATCAATTTTTTCACTAAGAGAACTAATTGGAAGTATATGATTTTCTGGTGTTTATGGCTTGATCTAGGAATGTTGATGGCTATAGGATTTTTCTACAAATTTTTCTAGCTTGTTTTAGTAGTCCATCAATAATGGATGATGGCAGGCATAAAGAAGGAACAAAATGGAAAATGATAGAAGCTTGGAGAAGTTTGGAAATGAGAGAAAATGGGGTAAATTTTGGCCAAGCAAGGAAATTTAAGGCAAAAGTCTTTATTTTACTTTTTATCCACCAATCATAGCCATTTGGATATATATAAAAATATTTGATTTGTTGCCTAATTTAATAAAAAAATTATAATTTTGCCCTTAGTTTAATGAAAAATTGTTCAAAATAATCTTGAAATTTATAATATTTTTATTTATGCTAGTGTCTAAAGAAAAATAAAATTAATAAATTAGATAAATAAAACATAAAATACAAATAACATTATGTGCTTCAATTTAATGTCGATTAAATGAACATATGTTTGATTAAATGCTTTTATATAAATAATATGTCGTAAATATGCCATGAATGAAAATATAATGTAACTATGTAGTACCAAGAAATTTTATACAAGTTCAACATATAGATTTAGCGTAGCTATAAATTCAACATATAAAACAATGACCATAAATATTTAAATAAAAGAAACAATTAAATTGAAGAACAAAGCCTCACAATATTACTAATGGAGTTGTTAGAATCCTTTGAATCAAAAAGAAAAGAATGAGCTAGAGATGGGAGATGAAGGAGAGTGTAGAAGGAAAAAATTACCATTTGTTTCCTCTATGCTTTTTTCCTCAGAACCTATTTTTTTCACCCTTTAATTTGTGCTAAGATTTGTAATAAATTCTAAGATTAATACAACTATTTTTGAGATTTAGTGTCTTTATAAAAGTTGTAGATCTACTTTTCATTTTTCTAATACATCTAGTTTTACCCAAAATCAAGGTCTCTAGCTCAAGTTATAAACCAAATATAGAAACTAGTCAAAGTAACACTTCTGGCACAATGAGAATTCTATGTCATCTTGTAGGCCATTTTTAAAGCATCAATTAATTGATCTAGGCTGTTATCTTTTAAGAGTTGTAAATTTGGATGTGTGGATGAATTTGGACTTTTGAATCTCTAGTTATACCTTTTTTAAACTCCAGCAATCTAATAGAAATCCTTCTCTAGTTAGGATTTTGACACTCTTTTCTAGCTTTGACTTTAAAAAATTGGTTAGAGGCTCAATGAACTCAAATTTCACAAACAAGATCTTTCTGGAAACCTCAAGATATCTTACCTCAAGTTTGCTAATGAACACTTTTACATCCAACCACTAATTCTACTTCAATGCCCTACATGAATCTCAAAAAGTCTAAAATTAAAATACTAAAAAATTCATTTTTAAAACATAATTCATTAACACATTCTCACAAATGCCTTGCACATAACAATTACTATAATAAAGTATTATAAGACATAAAACATGGTAAACATACCAAATGCAAGGAGAAATAAATATAAAATTATTGTTCTATGAGTAATTACCCATGATCTTTGATAAATGCTTACAAATTTTAAATCATCAACATAAGGTCTATAAAAGGAAGCATTATTCTAAAAAGGGGGATATTGTCGAATTAACTACTAAAGCTTTCTTTTTATTTTTATTTTTTTAATTTTTCAAAAATATTTTCTAACTTAAGCATTGGATGGTTATCACCGGACACCTTGACACCCTTAACCCAGTGCTGTGCTGTGTTGTACAAGATACCAAGGAGAATAATAATCAAGGAGGTGAAGCATTTGAGATCGAGAATCATACATTGAAAGGTAAAATCTATTAATTTCTGGCATTCAAAAATCTAGAAACAGCATTGGCAATCATGACCATTTGATCAAAAGTCATCATCGGTACTAATAATAGTGGTTGGCTATTGTGATTGTAGTTTATTTTTTTAAAAAAATAATTTATAAATTAATACAATCAAAAGTTGACATTTATAATATCATGGTATTTTATATCTACAAATCACAAGTTAACACATTGTTATTTCACCTTATAAATTGTGATATTGGTAGAGGTTCAACTATCATTTTTCATTGAACAAATCCCTACATTTGGGAAGGCTGAGGAATAGAATTGGAAGTTTTTTAACTAAATCGTCTATTTTATAGAACTAATTTTAATTTTAGCCTGACCCAAAATTTATTTAATTTTAGCTAAAAAAATTGAATTTTTGTTCAAAATACTCCCCATTCTTTTATTACTTTATGTCATTTGTTTTGAATAGCATATACACATTTTACCGATGAAGAAGCAAAAAAGAAAGAAAAAAGAAAAAAGGGCATACAATATCAACTTGTATTAGTAAAATAATCTCCCAATATTTTTGTTGTAAAAATTTAAGATGAGTGAAATTATTGGTATTATGTTGTAATTTTATTAAATTATAATATGTATTTTTTTTATGTATTTTGAGATTATTAAAATAATCTAATATTAATCATAAACATATATATTGAGTTTTGAAAAAATTTTATTAATTAGCTAAATTTAATACATTTGTAAAATATGAAAATTTGGATTGCCATCCCACCTTTTTGAGCTTGTGCACAAAATGTCAAAAAATCTTTACATTTTAAAATGTAGAGAATTTTTGACTTTTATGCATAAACATATTTTATTATAATGTGTCTATAAATAATATTTAATATTTTTAATTAAAATTATTTTAATTTTGTTCCCAATATGGAAAAAATTCTTATCAAGGATTACTTTAACAAATTGTGGGAGAGTTTATTAGACGGTGCAGAGATTTATAAAGGAGATGAGAGTTAAATATTTTACAAAGACTCGATCACAAACTTTATTTCTTTACCTGAGATAAATTCTCCAAAATTTTGTATTAATATAAAAGCTATGTGCAAATCTTGGACGATGCGTTCATCCTTTTTATCAGCGAGATTAATAGATATACGAACTCACTGACGTAGTCATTGCTTATTTTCTAGTAGTCAATAACAATTCTCAAGAAGATTTGGTGAATTTACTCCATTATTCATCACATTGGATAGCCGAGTTCTAGTATAAACTATGCAACCACCTGTGCAAGTGTTTGATTTTTTCAAATCGTACCAACCCATTTGTAGTATATGTATTAAATTATTGTATTTGTCTTATTGAAAATGTGTTTAAGGATTGACACTACGTGGATTATTGAAAAAAAATATTTTGACATTATACATGCATACATGTATATGATTTTTTTTTTAATTATTATCGCTGAATTTTTTTTTTATAGACTGTATTAATATGAAAAAAAAAATTATATTTAATATTAAAAATTTTAATATTTTGTTATTAGTTTGAATAAAATATTAAAAAAATACAATAATGTGAAAAAAATTTTAATATTTTATCAAAAATTTTAATAAAATATCAAAAAATTATGAATAAAATTAAAAAAAAATTTTAATAATTTAATAAAAATTTATGAGATCCTTAAAAATTTTCAGATTTTTTTTAATATTTTTGTTAAAGTGTAATCTAAACGTCAACATTAATTAAAACATTTGTATTTT
>CP135544.1:4081956-4165950 GCA_032402905.1 Khaya senegalensis
AACTTTAATTAAACTCTTTTTTTTTTTTTTTTTTTATAAATATTTTATACATCATTCAAACAATATCTTCCAATTAAAACTCTAAATTATATAATTTAGTTTTTAAAAACTAAATAATTAATCCTAAAAATTAATATCTATCAAATTCAATAATCAAAGTACAAAATAAATTATATTAACAAAATTCAATGATGACTCGTAAAAAATTACAAATAAGGAAAAAACAAATCATGACTTAATATTGACAACGAAGTTAAAAATTGTTAGAAAATATTTTATTTATTCTAATTAAACTTTATTGGGTATATATTGTTTATACAAGAACTCTTTTTAATAAACTAAAAAAATTTAAAAACTTTGCGGTTTGTAATGTTTCAAAATTCTACAAAAATTATTGGTGATAGTGTTGATGTTATCACTATTAACAAAAAATGATCGTGATTGGAAGATGATGCCAGACTTGTTGGATTCTTCAAAATTTTTGAAAAATTTTAAAAGTTAGTCATTTTTTAAAATTGATTATCAAAATAACGCTTTCATAATTTATTAACAAAATAAGCCAAACATAATACACTTGGATAAAAATGCCCCTCTAGTTAAACCAAACATAATTCTTTCTTCTTTCTCTTCATCCTCATCTCTTCTTCTCTCTTTTATTTTGTAAATATTTTTTTTGCCAATTTTTGACAAAAGATAAAAATTATAAATTAAAAATTTAGAATTTGGCATTACACGCTTACCTTAAGTGAGTTTAATTTTAAGTTGTTGCATATATGATTTGATTTTTTTTTTTGCATATATTTGAGTTTAAATATGATGTTGGTTGAAGAAGCATTAGGGAAATTTGAGATTTTGTGCTTGAAAAAGTATTATTTTGCTTAATTTAGTATTGTAGCTGTTGTTGTTTTTTATTTTGTTTTGTTTTGATGTGGTTTTGTTGTGTTTAGGAGAATGTTGTCAGAAAATATGGTGTTATTGTCGAAAAATTTGAGATTTTATTATTTGAAGTATTATTTTACTTGAAAAGTGTTGTACGTGTTGTAGATATTAATTATATTTGGTATTGATTTATTTGGAAAGATATTATGATTGATAACCTTAGAAGGTTGAAAAATACATTGGAAGGTCTAAAATATGCTGGGAAGTACCAAGAATTCATTTTGGGTCACCACAAGTGGTGATAAAAAATGGGTTAGCAGGGGTGTGCATGTAAAGTTTTGAAAATTTTATATTTTAAAAAAATTTAAGAGACCTATTTATCATTTTTTAAAATATTTTGCTAATTTGTATAATTTACAAAATAGATGAATGTATAAAGCTAATTTGTATAATTTGTATTGTTTTTGAAAATCTATTATTTTTTGTATAAAATACACATATAAAGATTTAAATTACCACTAGACTCACTTGAATTAGAGTCGAAATGAATGTGTAATAAATTTTCGAAGATGAATGTTTAAACTTGAAAATTTTACTATTTATTCGACAACTGTGTTCATTTTTGTAAAACCGTATTGATTAGTTGTAATTTTTGAAAACTTCTTATTTTTTTTTTAAAAAAAATTAAACATATAAAGCTTTAAAGTTTCACTGACTTGCTTGAATTGTAGTTAAAACAAATGTGTAATGAATTTTTGAAGATGAATGTTAAAACATTAAAATTTTATAATTTATTTGATATTTGTATACATTTTTGTAAAATTGAATTGATTGAATATTGTTTTTGAAATTCTCCTGTTCTTTTTGTTTTTGAAATCCTCTTGTTTTTTACTATAAAGTAAATATATAAAGCTCTAAATTGTTATTGAATTCATTTGATTTGTAATTGAAATGAATGTGTAGTGAATTTTTGAAGATGTATATAAAAACCTAAAAATTTTAGTGTTTATCTTATATTTGTTCATATTTTTGTAAAACTATATTAATTAGATATTACTTTTGAAATCTCCTTATTTTTTCATAAACTAGATATATAAAGCTTTAATTTATCGCTAGACTCACTTAAATTGAAGTTGAAATGAATATGTTGTGAGTTTTTGAAGATGTTCATTGAAACATAATCTTTCAAGTAGTGACTTAAATTGGCTTCCTCTAATTTTATGATGATTGAAATTTGGTTAGTAGAGGTGTGTTTGTAATATTTTGAAAATTTTATAATTTTAAAAAAATATTTGGAGACCTATTTGTCATATTTTAAATTTTTTTGCTAATTTGTGTAATTTACAAAATTTTTAAAAAAATATTGTTTAAACTTTAATTTTTTCTTTTTATATATTTTAGTCCATCATCTTGGTAGATTTTATATACAATAGGTGGCCAAGTTTTGTTTATTATATCATAATTTGAATTTTTTTATATTATTTGAGAATTTTTATTAATTTTAAAACATTTGAGATTAATTTGATTAATTTATAAAATAAACAAATAGTAATTTATTTCTATTATGCAATTTAGTTTTTTATTGTGCTTATGTTGATGTTGTGATTTTTTCTTTTTGATGAATTTTGGAACCTATTTGTCATAATTTGAAAGTTTGATCTTTTTAATAACTTTATGTTATACATTTTAATAGAAAAAATGGTAAAACCTTCAAAAATACTAAAGATTCTAAAAAATGAATAGTTTAATGGTGTTCTAACTTTTTTTTATCATATATATAGATGACAAAAAAGATAAAAGAAAAATGGATGCTATAACAACAAACAATTTTTCGGCAAACTTACCTTAGTTATTTTCTTGACATTAGATTTATTAATTTCTCGGGTAATTTCATGCATTTGATATTGTTACAAGAGGTCATTATCACCAAAAATGATGATAATATTCTATACTTTCTTATGAAATGCACGACCATTAAGTTTTTTAGGTCAAAGTTCACATTATTAACAAGTTTAAATATTGAGCATTATCTAGATGAGGTATATGGTATCCATCGACTTAAGGATAGTTATTTTTAAGATAAAATATATCATGTCACTGAGGTAAATAATACATATTATGCCTTTAATTTCAATAAGATAACCCACAATGATGTAGTTAAACTATCATTATACCATTTGCATAATCAATTTTTGTTTAGGAGGAAGTCCTGTTACATTACTAATAGTTAGATATTGTACATAGTAGATAATTTAAAAGGTATTCATAGGGATTCGCAGTGGACTAATATTTATATAAGAGTTTAAGTTGCGTAATAATAGGAAAGGTAAAAAAATATAAAAATAATAAAAAAAAAACTTGCCACTTATAAAGGAAAAGAAAACAAAAAAAGTACTACTTTTAATATGACTTGTTTGAATTTGTCATTACATTTCAAGTATAATCATTTAATCACTACTTTTGACATATGTGAATTTTATAGTTATTGTATCATAGTTGTTAAGGTAACATAACTAATGCTTAGTATGTTACATAATAAGCAATGTTGGATGTAGGAGGCTATTACATATGTTACGTCCTGATCTGAAAGTCTTCATGTGATAATCGTCGTGCACCCTTGAGTTACATCCCCATTAGCAAGGTACGCCTCTTTAGAATCCATAAAGTATCAAAAACCTATCCACAAACACACAAAAATTATAAATCAAATGTACAAAATTCATAACATATTCATAAAATCCTTTCCAATATATATATATATATATATATATGTATGTGTGTGTGTGTGTGTGCGCGCGCGCGCGCGCGCGTGTGTGTGCAAATACAAATTTTTAAAAAATAATAATATAATAATACAAAATATATCTCACAAATCAAATAACTTAGTGAACCTCGTGAAACCTAACTATGAGTCGAGAAAATCGTATCCGAATGTATACGCTAAGTAAGTCTACTCCTAATACATGTCACTACTTTACCTTGGATGTAATTCTCTTTATAAAATTTGCTCGACACACTAGTGTTAGTTGAGGACCATAGGGTGATTGGTGTGGCATTCTTCAAAATACTAACACTAGGTGGTCTTTCTATTAACTCATTTAGATAACAATGCCACCTAATTCACCTCATCTATGTAGCCTCTAAATAGGCCTGTTTGTAGGCTACATCCTGTAGTACTATAGTTATATCATATACCCGTTATCAAAACTCTTATTCTAATATTTATCTAAATTTTGTTTCTTAGTAAATCTAGTATTTCTTATTTTATAAGTAGATAAATTGAAATAAATTATTAAATTTAAAATATATTTTATATAAATTAAATTTTTAACAAAATTAAAATACTAAATATCTACTTATAGTTTTAAGAGGGGTATTCACACCCCAATAATTTTTCCACGTGTATTGAAAATTTTTTTGAAAAGTGTAAAGTTACTTAGCAGATCGATACTGTAACGCATTATAACAAATTAGACCAAATTGAACCAAAATGATAGATCCATTCTTCAATGACCTATGTTTCACGAATAGATTACACCATCACATTTGTATTGACCTCAAGAATCTCTCTACGACATCCATATATCCAAAATCACATTTTTGATTGTTAAAAAATACACAAAATATATTTCCAACCATCCCACTTTGGGATATCATTACACTATCAAAATATCTCGATTAATATGAAATAATACATTTACATTGCAAAATGTACCTCTAAGAGTTCATTAGTGATAATGGAATCACCGAGAATCTCACTGTTCATAAAAAAATGTAAGAAAATTGAGGCTTATTGACCAACAAACCCATGATTGAAAATGAGGGAGTTTTCCAAAAAAGAACCACACCATGGCATAGAGCATGACAGCTAGAGTTTGAACGCAACAGAGGTGTCAATTCACTAGTCAAAAAATGCCATGAATTGGCAAAATTTGTGGTAGTGCATGAACAATAATGACAACTTCCATGACGGTATCCTTTCCACAATTGTAATCATGGTGGCAAGAGGAATCCAATGGTACCAGCGATATCGAAATTTGATCATTGAAAAAAATAGTATTGTTCACTTAAAAAAAAAGTATAATGAAAAGAGAGAGAGAGAGAGAGAGAGAGAGAAGAGAGAGAAAATATTTTAAGATAATAATTTTTTGACCATTCTGTCCTTATATAAAGTCATATACGCCTTATGATATAGATAGTATTTCACAACTCATATTTGTAAAATAACTATTATGTCCTCCTTGAGTTCGAAGGACAGATTTTACAATATATGTGGGCATGTTGTACTCTCAAAATCAAAGCAATACATTTCCACAAATACTTCATTGGACTTCTACCAAAGTCTCACATTAAAGTATTAGAATTCATATTCAAAGTTGTAGAAAATGAAAATATACGTGTGTGGTTACTGATATTTAATAAATATGCTTTATTTTTCTATAATTTAATCATTAATGTTTGTATGCATTCCTAAGTGAATAGTACTTTAAAGGCCGAGATTAAGGACATGAGTGAGGCGTCTTCCACATGTGTTAGGAAAATATGGGGGCAATCTATTGATGGACAATTGGTTACTGAACATAATGTTTTCATCCTTGTTTATTAAATTAAATTAATTCACGTTATAATAATACTAATAATAATAATAACTGCATTATTATTATTATTATTATTATTATTATTATTATTATTATTAATTGTGACTCTATCATTGGTATGGAGATCACACAACTATCATGACTTACACCACACTCGCCGAACATAGATGATAGAGATTATATGCTAGCCAAGGAAATCTCACAATGGTCATTTGGTGCGCACAAATCATATAACTTTTTACATTCTACTAGATTTATGTGGAAACACTACTTTCATTTTAATTTTATATTCTACTCGATTTATGTGTAAAGTACTATAAACCAAGTTAAAAAAATATTTATATTTGATATTTTTGGGAACTTGCATTGGTTAAACTTTCACTTCTTTCTTCGTCTCTTCCCCCACCCTGAATTTGGTAAAATTTTTTGATACATGCCATAATGAACAATGATAGTGACAATAGTAGTCATATTTCTCATATAACACCACACAATATCAATATCAATTTACAAATGTACACGCACTAATATTAAAAGAAACAAATTGTAAGATTTTAAAAATGCAATCAATATAGACTGAAATTTAAAATATTCAAAAATCAATACAATTAAACTAAGTTAATATTTATCAAAAACAATATTAATGTGAGCACAATATCCAACTAAATTGCATAACAAAATTAGGTTTTATGACAATTTTATTATAAAAGTAATAAAAAATAACCAAAATTCTCAAATAATAACCAAAAAAAATTTAAATTAGGAAAAAATAAACAAAACTTAGTCACCTATTGTATATAAAAACCACCATCATAATAGACTAAAATATAAAATGATTAAAGTTTAAATAATAATTTAAAGTAACTGCTAAAATTTTGTAAATTGCTCAAGTTAGCAAAAACTTTAAAATATGACAAATAGGTCTTTAAATATTTTTTAAAATTATAAAACTTTCAAAATATTATAAACACACTCTACTGACCAAATTTTTATCACCATAAGTGGTGACTAAAATTAGAGGAAGCCCATTTTGGTCACCACTTAAAAGACTGAGTTTTAGTATGCATCTTCAAAAATTCTCTGCACATTCATTTAAACTCTAATTTAAGTGAATTTAGTTACATTTTATAATTTTATATGCCTTATTTATCGAAAAAAATAAAAAAAATTTTAAAATAATAACTAATCAATACAGTTTTAATATTGATTTTCAAAAATTCACTACATATTCGTTTCAACTCTAATTCAAACAATTTCAGTAGTAATTTAAAATTTTATATTTTATTTTATAGAAAAATAATAGGTTTTCAAAAACAATATACAAATTAATTTTATACATTTATCTATTTTGTAAATTATATAAATTAGGAAAATATTTTAAAATAAGACAAATAGGTCACTAAATATATTTTTTAAATTACAAAATTTTCATAACTGTACATACACACCCCCATTAACCCATTTTCTATCACCACTTGAATTAATTGGTACTTCCCAATATATTTCCGGCCTTCAGATATATTTTTCAACCTTATAAGATTATCAATCATAATATTACTTTAAACAAATCAAAACAAAAAATAATCAATATTAATAGCACATATAACACTTATTCAAGTAAAATAATATTTCAAATAATAAAATTTTAAATTTTCAAGACAAATATTTCTAGCAGCATTCTCCTAATTTTTTCAAAAAAAAAAAAATCAAAACAAAACAAAATAATAACAATAACATACAAAAAATATACCAAAATAATCATCCAAATGCTACAAGTAAAAAATTTAACTAGCCTAAGTTAAGCAATACCAACTTTAAAATTTGAGTTTTTAAAAAAATATTTAATAAATTTAAGAGAATAAATAAAGAGATATGTGAGAAAAGAAAGAAAAAAAAATACGCTATGATTTGGTTATAGGAGCATTTTTGTTCATAATTATTATGGTTGAGTCGTTTGATTAATGAATTATGAAAATAATTATTTTAATAAATCAACTTTAAAAAGTGATTAATTTTTAAAAATTTTCGAAAATTTTTTGCTTTTAAGTAACCGTAGTATATATGTCTGCAAGCAAAAAATACACTGTAGTGACTCGTGCGTTTTACAAAAAATCTGGGGGCGACAAACGGTGGTGAGTGGACATATATCACCTTCCATTAGTGAATTGATCGGCAGTTGACAAGTTTGATTCAGGTGATAGTGCCCTTTAAGTCACCGCCAATTAACAATTGCATTGTGGTGGTGGGTGGTGCACTCATTTATACTCGTTCTTGAGGTAGATCAAAAAATTTTTGAATTCGATTTTGATATCAGATATAAATTGTATAAACAACAATAAATGCTTTCTTGGGTTTATTTGATGTTTGATTGTTAAGATAATCAAACAAAAAAAATTGAGAAATTTAATTTCCAATTTATGAATATTACGGGGTTATTTGGATTCTTGCCGTAAGTTTTGAGCTATTATCAAAATTTATAATTGTATATCTTTTATGTCCTTAATGGACACAAAAAGATTTCAAAACCACCCTTACACTTGGCTAGTTTTTCATTGAGTGAACAATTCTTAATCCAAAAAACTATCAACTTAATTAAAACAAATCTGAATACAATTAAATGTCTTATTTGTTTGTTATTTTATCTGAAATTCAAACATAAATATTAATTTAGTTATTTCAAAAAAATAAAAACTTGAAAATCAATAATTTTATCCGCTGTACTTTCAACAAATATCTTGTGAATTGTAAATAGTGTTACATAAAAATAAATAAATATTTAATTTGTTAAAAAATTTTGATAAATTTAAATTAGAATAAAATAAAATATTAAAAATTAATAGTTATACTGCTTCACAGTATCAAAGAACTAGAGTTATACTATTATTCTAAAGAAATAAATAAATATGAAGATATTTAAGCAAATATAAAAACATATAAACCCATAAAAACTAAATAATAATATTTAATTAAATTTTTTTATGAATTAATATGGAGAGTAAGAGTAAGAGTAAGAAAAATGATAGGTTTTACCTAGGTAATAACATAAATAAGTTTGTTAAGTAGGAACAGTTTCAGGAAAAAAAAAAAATTGATATAAATTTTGGTAATTTTTATATTCAGCCAAAAAGTTAATTAATCACTAAAGTTTCATTAAGCTGGAAAAGAAACATACTTAATTATTAAAACTAGTTAAATTCAGATAATTAATTAATTTTTTATTTTTTATTTTTTAAAAAAACCCTTTAAGTCTATCCTTAAAACTTTATTGAGAGTCCCAGACAAAATGTGTTTTTGGTAAAACATTGATTACAGGGTTCACCCCATCCAATTTTCATATGTAGCACATGCATGCACCAATGTCATAAAGGTTTACTAATAATAATAATAATAATAATAATAATAATAATAATAATAATAGTATGTATGGGTAAAAACATATTTCTATTGATTCAATGTTTTATTTTACACATTTCACTGCTACCACATATCTCTTTTATGCAACTAAATTTACGTCGTCTATTAATTAAAATTTGATTAAAATTTTTTTTTTGGAAATAATTAATAGTATGTAATATCAATTTTTTTTATTTTTTTTTAGTCATAAAATTGTTACATTCACATTTCTTAATTAAATTAGTACATTGATCATTTCACTAATTCTAAAGTATCAATAAGTAAACAATGAGATAAATTGGATCTTGTCCCATTCACATATGGAACCATCCTTATTGATTGAGTATTATTATTATTATTATTATTATTATTATTATTATTAAAAATAAAGTGGAATATAGCAATACAAAATGTGCCAAGGAAACCCAAACATTGAGAAGCAAGCAAATAAATGATAAAGGCAGCCAGTTCACAAACAAACAACATTTTTTTATCTTCCACTGAAAGATGTGCGGCAAAGTGAACCCCCAAGTTTGGAGATTTTAGCAAAAGTTGGAAGCTTTAAAGCAAGCAAAAGGCAAAGGCACAAGGCACAAGGCAAGGGCAAGCGCAGGGGCAAGTCACAATCCAGGTTCTGCAAAAGGGCAAAACAGCACCACCTCCATTTCATCTGATCATCCCCATCCACTACTTCATTTTAAATCCCAGCAGCATCAATTATTCGTATTGTTGTGATTGCACCACTTCCTTAATTCTCTCCCTCCCTCTGTTGTATGTTTCTTTTCTTTCCTTCACGCACATCAACAGCAACCCCGCCACACTCACACAGTCATACTTATTTAATTATTTTCTTAATAAAGAATAATTCTTGTGAGAAGCTTTTCTTAACACGTACCCTTCGCACAATGAGCAGAAAATCTTTTCCCTCTCACAATTTGTAATCACAAGATATACTTTTTACAAAGTAAGATTTAGTAAGCTTATCCAATAGTTGTGAAGCCTTCGCCTAGCCCCACTTCACTTATTTTGTTGGGTCCAAGAACCAACATTTAGTTTCTTAATCTTTTTTAGTTATTTATGAACCAACATCAAAGCATTGCGTTTTATGTACATAATTAATCCTGTTGATAATTGAAGCTTTGAGCCACAAGATAAGGCATCATAAAATACAATTGTGTTAGCTTAAATAATGATTTTGTAAAAACAAGATCACCAAACACCAATGCAACTACAGGAAAGCAGCAAGCAAACAAGGCAATGCATCCATTCCTTGTTTAAAAATATATTTAACAAATTGTTCAGGGGAGTGACTTACTCTGCAACAGAAGAGGCCAATGCCAACAACAAATTGTATGACAGACTCAGATTTCCCCGCGAAAAAGCAGAGCTTAAGAAAAAAAAACAAAAGCACTTCCCATAAAGCTAACCTGAGCTAAGCGAAGCATCATCCAACATATTCCACAATCACTTATTATTATTACGTTATCTTTTCTACAGCACTCCAGCCCATTCCAGATTGCCATTTCCATTTACTAACAAACCTTTACTCTCTTCTTCTTCTCCTTCTTCGGTTTTGTCACCAACCCCATTATTATTATTATTATTATTAAATGAGCTAAGTTCCAAGCTTGTCAGCTTCCTAGCCTTCATTGCCTCAGCTTCCCAATCTGTCCGGACCAACACAACATATAGAATTGACACAGCACAACCCACTTGGGCTGACAAAAGACCAAACCAGAGCCCACTAAACCCAACATTGAGCCCAAAGGCCAACCCAACTGCCACCGGAGTTCCAATAAAGTAAAATGAGCCCAAGTTGATTCGGGCTCCGATGACAGGCCGAGCAGTGCCACGTAGGATGCCACAGCCAGTTGTTTGTGGGCAGTTACCAAGCTCACAAAGTCCTATGATTGGCAAAACTGAAGCAACCAAAGGTTTGACTAGATCATCCTTTGTGAACAAACCAGCCCACCTCTCTCTTAAGATCACAGTCCAAGCGACATTGATGATGCCAATGAAGAATGCAGAACCCAAAGCAACCATTGCCACTAGCTTGGCTTTGTATGGCTTACCAGCTCCAAGCTCATTCCCAACCTGCAAGTACAAATATTAGAGAATAGAAGCTTTAGTAGATTAAATTAATAGGGTACATACATACATACATGTGGGGACAACAAAGGGCATTTGGTTCAATTTTGTTAGTTATATAATATGGTCTGGTGTCCACACCAATTGCATTGGAGCTTCTGAGACAAAAGCGAACAAGGACTAATCTTCTCCAATCACATTTCATGTGTGACCTCCCTGGGTCCCCTACAAGTGATGCAATCATGTAACAGATTAAATATCAAAATCTTTTTTATTATTATTATTATTATTACTACTACTGCTACTACTTCTGTTCAGCTTGTGCGTTTTCTTACTAACAGTAACTGATTTAATGTTCCTAAAAAACATTTCAACCAAATTACAAATTGATTCAATCTCTCTTAATCACATAAGAGTGTAAACCCATATAGAATTAAGCAATACAAGAATAAAAATATTTACCAGGGAACAATGAAGTACAGAGTACAACGGAAAAGGAAAGGAACTTACCCTGGCAGAGACACAGCCAGCAAGAGCCATGGGAACAGTATACATCATACTAGTGGTCTGAATCAGAATCCCAGTTGCGGCCACAGCAAACGTGGGATTCTGCAAATATCCAGCCATCACTGTCACTATCTCATACCACCACCACTCTAAACAAATTCCCAAGCAGCTGGGCACTGCCAATCTCAATAGTGGGCCAATCCCACCACACACTCCACCAAGCCCACCCGTCCATCTCATCTCCCACCGTCCACTTAACCACACATACACCACCATCAGAACCAACATGTTTATGTTGCAGACCACCGACGCCGTTGCTACTCCTGGTACTCCCCACCCCATTTTTATCACCAGCACGTAATTCAACGGTATATGAAAAATTACAGCCACCAGAGAACACCACATCATCGGCTTTGTCACCTGCTGTGATCTTAAGAAAACTCTTAATGGTTGTAACAAAGTGTTTGTCAAAAGGTCTGGTAAAGAATACAAGGTGTAAGTTGCAGCCATTGCTGTTATGCTTCTGTCTTGACCCATGAAAACCATGATGGTTTCGATTTTGAGCCATAACACGCTTATGGGTATGATTGCAAAGAAAAGTACGAGGATCATACGTTTGAGAGAAAGCGAGAGTAGGTCCCAGTTTCTGCTACCGAAGGCTTGGCTGCATACAGGCTCAAGGCCAGAAGCAAGGCCGACGAGAACAGAGTGGCCTGTGATATTGGTAAATCCAATTGAGAGTGCTCCTCCTGCTAGTTCTAAGCTACCAAGTCTGCCCAAAAACAAGACGGAGACAACTGCTCTGATAAAGACTAGCACGTTCATTGCTGCTATGGGTACACCCATGCCCCATAGCTCTTTCAGCTCTTCAACAACCTGTTTAAAGATATCAATAGAAAAAGTCAAACAGGGTAATGCCATACAAAGGGAAAGATGTAAAAGAGAGTCTATTCGTATTTACCTGAGAAATGGATGGGATTTTGTAGGAATAGAAATCGGAAGCCTTGATATCAGACATGAGGGTAGTAGTTCAAGAAATGGTATTGCAAGAAACACTCCCTAAAATGGCATGTAACCACTGCTAACAAGAAATTCTAATCAAACAGTGGACATCATGTGAGTCAGTATAACAAGAAATCATCCAAAAATGGCAAGTAAATATCAAACACTAGCCCTTTGTTTCTTGTTAGCAGCAGCTCCCAAAACCGAACTTGAGGTTTCCTCTGCTTCAAATACTAAAAAAGAGAGAATAGGTTGGCAAAGAAAAGGCCAGATACAAAACAAGAAGTTAGATTGGCTTTGAGGAGCGAAAGAAAGAGTTGAAAGCGAAAAGCTGGGGAGAGGCTTGCTTGCTTGCAATCTAAGATAATCTAAGCTAAGCAAGTTCCCTCTATCTATGAGGAGACATTAAACATGGGCAGAGAGAAAGAGAGAGGGAGAGGATACACAGAAAACTGAAAAACCAAAAGAGTTGCATATAAGTGGTGCCAGGCGGCGAAGAGCAGAAAGAGAGAAAAGAAAAGGGAAAGGTGGGTGGTTGTTTCAATTTTAGCAAGAACGATGGAAAGTAACAGTAAGCGGTTTTTATTAAGCTTTCATTATTGTTGCAGAAAAAGAAAGTTAAACAGGGAAGGTGAAGAGAGAGAAAAAGAAAATGTAAAACAAATTTGCTCTCAAATTTTGAGGAAACGAAAATATATTTTGATTACTTACGACAAACCCATAGGTAAGAAGACACCAAGTTAAATAACTAAAGTTAGGGATTACTTTGTTAACATTTTTAAGGTGTGCTCTTATTTATTATTTCACTAAAATTTAAGGACCTATTTGTTTTATCCTCAAAAGCTATAGGGTCGGTTTTGGAGCAGTCGAAGTCGACTAATCCTTCCCCCTCGTTTTTTTTTTTTTATTTTAAAATTTAATTTTTAAAAATATTTTAATCAATTTATTAAATAAAATATTTTTTAAAAACTTTTCTTAAAATTTGACCTTTTATTGACTAACAATAATAATAAATAACTTAAATAATCTTTCTTTTTTAAAAATTAAATAAATCAAATAAAATAAAAAATAAATCAAATCCCTTTTCTTACTGAAGTGTTGCAATTTATCTCTTCTTAAAAACCATAAACTCTTTCTCTATTTATTCAAACTCTACCCACTTCAACATCGGGAAAATATATGTTGCATTTACCCCACCATTAACATGAAATATTTCATTTGTCATTTGTTTGAAACATTTTTGCTACTTCTAAAACTTCGACAACCACATCTTTGTCGGGAAAATTGGTAGAACTTAAAAGGTGAATTTGGTGAAGAGAAGCAAACAAATTTGATATAGATAAAAAATATAAGCAATAATAAAATATAATGTGTAAAGGATAGAAAACAAATCTGTAGTTAGCATACTTCAAGTTACAATACAATAATTACTTTTCTTAAGACATTACTTGTATAGAAATGGCACCAATCTCATCATTTCAACAATTCGCGATAGATTTTGTGAAGTTAGAGCATTTTGATAATAATAATTTCAAGAGATGATAGAAGAAGTTGCTTTTCTTGTTGGTAAGATTGAATGTAGTCAATGTTTTGACTACACTAAAACCAGAATAGCATGAAGATGAGACATTACAAAAACAAGAAAACATTATAAATGAGAGCAAGATGATTATATGTGCAAAGGACACATTTGTAATGCAATGTCTGACAATCATTTTGATCAATACCACAACAAGTCCAAGCCAAAGTAATTTAGGATGTATTGGAAGGAAAATACATGATGGAAGATGTAACAAGTAAGAAATTCTTGGTTTTTAAATTTTTTCAGTATAAGATGGTTGACAATATGTGCGTGGTTAAACAATATCATAAAATAATGCATGTGTTTGATAAATTCAACCAATTCAACATGAAGATGAATAAATCTATTATTATTTCTTCCATAATTGATAAACTCCTACTTTTTTGGAAAGATTATATAAAAAGTCTTAAACATAAAAAAGAGTAGATTACTCTTGATAAGTTGGATCAAAGCCTTCGTATTGAAGAGAAGATCAAACTTAACAAGCTTGAAGATCCAAACTTAATTTCTTATGAAATTAATATAGTGGAAGAAGGAAGCAGTTCGACTATTCAAATGACCTAAAGGCAATCAAAAGAGAAAATTTGATTATAAGGAAAATTAGCACAAGAAGAAAAGGAAAAGTACATACCATCATTTTAAGAAGTCTAACCATTATAAATGAGAATGTTGACTTTTCAAGAAATAAAAAGAAGGCCTGTTATCAAACTTTAGGATCATAATATCTGAGATGAATGTTCTCAAAGATAAAAAGGCATGGTGGATAAATTTTGGTGCAACTAAACATGTGTGCAAAGATTGAAAATATTGCGTTTAGACTTTGTAAGTATAAGATGAGTGCTTATAAGTATGAAAGGTGACCAAGAAGGAGAGTAAATTGAAAGTTTAACTGAGCTTGTAGAACTTGTTAATAAGTAGAATAAGATGTATTATATGAGTAAGACGGATTTTGTATTCCACGAGATGAAAGAGCTTAAGTATAGGATGATGGAGAAAATGACATGATGAATATACATTAAGAATAACTAAAAAGAGAACAATTATAGTATTATTAAGAGGAGAATATTTACTATATTATTAAGGGTAGAAAATAAATCTAATGTGAAAATCATAAGATTTGAATGAAATAGAAAATAAAGTTTATCAAAGACTACATTTCAAGTAATATAGACTTTTATTGATGAATGCAAATATTTATATCCTTTATGAAGTAGACTATAGCCTAAAAATACACATGTTAAAGAGTAAAAATTGAGCTTGTGAGTGTTGTAAAATCTAAAATATCAAAAGCATACAACCAAATACTTTGGAGAAAGAATAATATGGATGACAATAGTAAAACTTTTGAAAAGGAGAACTATCATTTAAAACTAAGGTAAGCAATCTATTTAAGAGATATGCTATTGTATGAAATGAGTCCCACAAATATTTAAGTGTCATGGAAGCATGTGCAAGTACAGTTAATTCTCTACATATTATGCATCTACATTTTGTTTAAACCATTATATTTTGGGTTATGAGTATGAACACTTGTGTATCTAAATTGAATGACATTTATTTTAAGCAAATTAATAAAAGCTAAGAACTCATCATTTGATTCAACCTAGATAGTTTTAATTTGGCAAGAAAGTTATTTTTCAACTAACAAGTCAAATTGAATAAAGGTATAGAAAACTTCTTATTTGAGTTTTAGTAAAAAAAGATCCAAATATATATGTTGAAATTATCAATAAAACTAATGTAAAACCAATGGATAAGTTTGCAAAAGAACCCTAGATAGTAAGCATAAATTTTAAAGGTTTTGTGCTTTTGATGCTAGATTGGAGAAAATGCAAACAATGGTTTTTGCCTAGCTAACATGCATCAGAAAACTAAAGTAAATAATCTATATTCATTATTTTTGATAGATTTCAAGCATTTGAGTAGATGGAGATGCCAACGAATGCCCATCGGAATGGGTTTACAATAAAGATACAAATTATGAGAACAAAATCCCTAAAGTAAATGGGCAATAATACCCAAAAACAACTAGTTAAGTAACATTGTCAATATATTCAAAATACTTAATTATTTTTTTGTTTTTGATATTATATAAGTTATCTAATTTACAAAATAAATGGGAAGTAAATTATATAAGAATACTATAATTTTTGCATAATTTTTTATGTCACGAACCCCAAATTGATTTCAATGAATTATAATGTTTTGATTTGACTGTTAGTAATGTTAAATCCTGTGATACATGTTCTTTTAGTTATAGTAGGATATTATTTGAGTTTATGTAATATCCTTAAATCTAGATATTCTTATAAAATCTTAGTATAATTATTTTTATAGTATATTTTGAGTTTTGGGTTGTGAAATATATAAGATAATTTTTGAAACTCTGGTCAGAGAATAAAAAATGAGTCAAAATAATGGTAAAATGCAAAACTGTTATTTTAGGTAAACGTCGATGGATCAAATGAGAGACGGTTAAGCTAAGAGTTATATTTTAGTTATTACTAGAGAAAAATATAAGTTGGATAACCTTAAAATGGCAAGAATCGTCAGTTTATCAAAAAAGGATAATTTTATCGAAAAAGGGTAAAATGGTCAATTTGTCAGGACCGCAAAGGTCAGATTGAAATTCAAATTTCTAAAAATGTTAAAAATGTTGTTATAAGTATGTAGAAAGAAATAGAATCAAATTTAGATAAGAATACCCTTAGAAAAGAGAAAAAAAAATATCAAAATGTCCAATTTTCTTTTCTATGGGCAACATGCCCAATTTCATAAGAAATTTTTGAATTTTGAGTTACTAAAATCTGATGGACTAATGTAAAAGAATTTGAAAATAGCTTATGTAGCTTAATAATTTTCTTGAGAGTCAAATGTAAATTTTAAAAAATTATCGGACAAAAGTGTAATTTTTGTAAAAATGTAATATTGGATAAGACTTTAATTTTTCAAAATTGGATGCATTCAATTCATTTTTTTCTCTTTCTTCTCATAAAGCCTTCTCTCCATTCTCTTTCAAAGTTTTTCAATTTTTTTAGAAAAATCAAGCGAAATCTCATAATCCGTCCGATTAAATGTGTTACTGCAAAAGAAAAAATTATTCTACACGTTAAAAATTTTAATTTGACAGTAAAAATTCTTAATTTCATTAAGTTTTAATTTTTGGACTTGTTGGAAAAGTAATTTAAATAGTTCTTTTATGGTTTAAATAGTATTTTAAATATTTTTTTAGTTTGAATTTGGTACAATAGCTATCATCTTTGAATTTGAGGTAAGAACCCTAAACTCTAACTTTATAATTTAGAGATTTTGTGAAATTGATGTATTATTTATGAAATTGAGTGTTTGGAAAGTAGATTAAAGTGAATAGAATTGTATAAATAAGAAAAATTTAGTTTATACATAATAGGATATATTTGGTTACTATTTATTAAGTACTTAAATACTTGATTTTAATGTGTTTTGATATGTTTAAATGTGTATAAATGTGCTTGGGAATAAATAAAATTGGTAGGAATTGGTTTAAATGTGTAAAATGGAAGAAAAATAGAAAAAATGATCCATTTTAATTACTGTTTATTAAGCGTTAAATTATGATAATTTGATATGTTTATGTATTAATAATTGTATTGGGAATAAATAGAATTGGTAGAAATTAGTTTGGATGTGTAAAATGGAAGAAAAATAAAAAAAATGACAAAATAGTTCATTTTAGATACTGTTCATTCAATGTTAAATTACATTAATATGATGTGTTTATGTATTAATAATTATATTATGATATAAGAGAATTAGTAGAAATTGGGTTGGATGCATAAAACGGAAGAAAAGCAAAAAAAAATGGTTAAATTGTCCAATTAAGATATTGTTCAATTAATTTTGGGTGATCATTTTGGTCAAGTGAATGTGTGTTGATTAATTAAGTATACAAATAAATAATTAGAAATCGATTGTGTGAAAAAAAAAAGAAAAAAGAAAAAAAATCTCATTGTCGGAGATGGGTACGGGTGTGAAATTTAAAAATATTTTAAATAGTTGATTGTGTGTGTGTGTGTGTGTGTGTGTGTGTGTGTGTGATTGTGTGAAATTAATGATTAAGTATTCTTTATAGTTACGCCTTATTCCGTTAACATCCATTGTCGAAAGAGATATTTTAAAATACCTTTCCAGCGTTATATGTTTAATTTAAAAATACCTTAATATAGGGGTGTGTGTGTATGAATTAGTTATTGTTCTTATTAGGAATATTATTTTTATAATTGATTTGGTGGTACAT
Source organism: Khaya senegalensis (assembly GCA_032402905.1). Taxonomy (NCBI): domain Eukaryota; kingdom Viridiplantae; phylum Streptophyta; class Magnoliopsida; order Sapindales; family Meliaceae; genus Khaya; species Khaya senegalensis. The sequence goes on from CP135544.1 coordinate 4,100,282, forward strand.
ATATTGGTGGGTGTTGAAAGACAATGATAGGTATAAATTATTTTGTATTGAAACGAAATTATAAAAATATTGCATATGTAACATGGGTATATGATGAGTTATGGAAAGATGTATAAGTGGTCAACATTCTTGAGGTATGATTTCAGAATTTTCTTACACACCAGTAGAGTCGCTTAGGACAAAATGGAATAATGATTTATTATTTACTGTGGCATTCTTTGGGGCATGTGGAACCCATAATCGTCCTTGTGGTATTCGAAATTGTATGTGAAAAATTACGGCAATCCTCCATAATGCCTTTGGGCACGTTAAACACATGGTAGGAAGCAGCAGTTCGTCATGGCACCCTTAAGGGCCTGTTGAACCCATGGTAACACTATAATTGTACCCAACTTATTTATATATTGGTATGTAAGATAAATAATATGGTTATAATCCATAGTTTACCTAAGTATGATTGGTTAAATGAAAAGAGAACAGGATAGTAGAATTGAAATAGATAAAGTATAAAGTGTATAAAGGAAAGTGATACTATACTATGATTATGCGTAATATCCTAATTGAATTGTTAATTGCGTAGTTGGTATGAATTAGTCCTGACTGGTTATTATTGTAACGTTGGATATACGAAATATATTATTGTCCTGATTAGTTATTATTTATATGATTGGAATATTGTGATTTGTTAAATTATTTTGTTGAGTTTTATGATTCTTATTGAATAATTTTAAATTACTCACTCTATGGTTGAAATGATTTTCAGGTATAATTAGTAGGACAGCGAAACTGGGCAAATTCTCAGGACAATAACCTATCAAGAGAGTTGGGCATACAAGATTTTGTTAGTATAATAATTATACTTTTATTATAAATCAAATTTTTAATATGTTGTACATGTTGTAAATAAGTATATATATTGAATGGTGATGAATGTCTACTTTTATTATAATAGAAGAAGAAAAAAAAATTTAGTGTTTTTTTTTATACTTGTTTATAAGTCATTACTTATATTTTAAATGGGTATGCGATTCCCATAATTTATTTGTTTATTTATTTTAGTTTAAAATTTTATTGAAGCATTAATAATGACAATATGTAATAGGATTTTAATTTTATTGCTTGAATTTAATTTTTGAATTTTAAAAACTTTAAATGTTGATAATGATAAGAAGTAATTAAAATTTGAAAAGATTTTGGTTTTTAAATAAAGATATTTATTTATTTTTATTTTTATTTTTATTTTATTATTATAATTATAATTATATTAATTAAGATTCTATTTCTATTTTTATTTCTTTTCTTTTCTTTTCTTTTAAGCAAAATATAAATATGATTTTTTTCTTTCTATCTCCTATTTTATCTATCACGTAGAAAATAAAAGTATTTTTTTGAATTTTATAGCTTTTTTAAGTTTTCAATCAACAAATGTAAGATTTTATTTATTTATTTTTAGTTTTAATATTTATTTTAATTATTTCTTTTTATATGTTTTAATCTACATTAAATAAGATTACTTGTTTAATATTATGAATTATTGTTTATATTAATTTTTCTTATAATTAGTTATTATATGTTTAAGTTTAGATTTAGAATTCATGTATTGATATTAGAAATTATTGTATGATTAAGTTGATTTTAGATTTCTTTTTTCACATGTTTTAGTTTAGTTTAAATATAATTCTAACGATTAATAATTGTAATATAGTGTTTCTTATTTAATTAGTATTAAATTGATGAATTGATTATATTAGGACTTCACATTATTTTTTGAGTATATTATTTATAAAATTATTTTAATCAAATTCTAATAAGTATACTTAAAATAATTTTTAAAATATAAATTTTCATATATTAAAGAAATTATAGAATTTTATTTTATAAAAAAATGAATTTCAATTTAATTTTATACAGAATTTTAAAGATAGGTTTTCAAATATAGAATTTTTTATGTTATGGATTTTTCTTGTATTTTTTTAAAATTATTTGAAGTATTAAATGGCTTTTAAAAATTACAAAATTTTACATGTTAATTCATATACATGTCTACTATGTCTTAGATAAATTTTAAAATTTTTAAAGTTGCATTTTAATATTTATGAATTTTAGATTAATTGAACTTTAATTCTAGAATAATTTTGAACATGCTTGTATTTTTAAAATATTTATTATTTTGAAATATGAAAAGTCCTTAGAAGATCATGAAAATTTTTATTTTATTTTATTTTGTACATATATTTACTGTTTTTTTATGAATTTCATAATTTTTAAAAATATATTTAAATATTTATAAATTTTAGTTTAAATTAACCTCAATTATGAAATATTCTGGACAAATTTATATTTTTGAAATTTTTATTATTTTAAAATACCAATAAGCATATAATAATTATGAAAATTTTTATGAAACTTTGTATTACTATTTTCTATATAAATTTTATAATTTTTAAAATTATATTTTAATATTTATGAATTTTCTATTAAGCCTTGTATATCCTAACTTGTTGTTTTTCCAAATGTTTATTTTTTAAAATATTTTTTTGAATCTAAAATAGTATGAAAAATTTATATATAATATTTCAAGGTGTGCTAAAAAAATATAAAATTTGAGTTTGACCTACAATATAAATTAGGAGTTAAAATTTTAAATTTATTAGAGATTCTATTTGGAGTTTATAAGCGAGTAAAGTAGTTGTAATCAAGTTATCTAAAAATTTGCTTCTGTATTATTTGAAGTGTTTTAATGAGATAGTTCATTATTATAAGAAACTTGAAACCTTTTATTGACTATTAAAAGTAATTAAGGCGTTAATTTGGATTAAGGTAAATAATTTCATTTATGATGCAATTTGGGCTATTTTTAAAATTTATTTTTGTATGAATTATTTGATTCATATTTTTGAAAGTTCTTTAATTATTTAATAAATGAAGTTACATGATGAACTCTTAAAATTTGTATGTTTTCAAATATTTTATTAATTGTTTATTAAATAGTAAATATTTATTGTAAAATATATCAAATTCTTAAATGCTTTGTAAACAAATCCATGCAAGGCCCATGTTATTAAATAATTCTTATATGTTTGATGAAAATGAAATATTTTGGTTCCTCTATTCATAGTTGTATGATTATGATTATGATTATGTTTAACTATAATTGATATCTATCTAGACCAATTGGTATTATATTTTGAGTGTGTAGATGATTTTGATTTTAGTCGGGTCATCAAAATTATATGTAATATTATATTAATTGACCAAGTCACTAGAGTACAAGTGATATTGTGTAACATAAACAATTAAATATATTTTTATAATGAAATATTTAGATGAATCTGCACTCATATTTTATAAAATATGATTTTAGCATATTCTTTTATAAAATTTATGAACATAAAATTTTTGCTTAATTAAAAAATTATTAAAATTATATTTTGCATGATATTTGAATAAAATGACTTGTAAATATATTTTTTTTAATGCATTTAGAATTAAGTAAAAGTTCATATACATATTATGAATGGCATTATTTACCAAGTTGACAGTTCACCTTTCGTCATTTATTATTTTTCACGATAAATTACTTAAAATAGTGAATATGTAACTTAAGTTGGAAGATGTCTTTGGAGAGTTTATTTATTTATGTTTTAGATTATTAATAAAATTATGTAATATATTTAGTACATTTTATTTTTATATTTACTTTAAAAGTTATTTTAGAATATTTATAGTTTGATTAGATTATTGTTGGTATTTGAGAATGCCTATTTTAATTTATTTGATGAAGTATTTTAGAAAAATAATTATTATTGTGAAGTTTAGCAAATGTATATGAAGTTGTGTGCCTTAATTCAACATATGCAATGTATGTCGAATTTGGGGCGTTACAAATGCGCTAATTTTGGTAAATGTTTAGGTGGTGTGTTACAAATATTCAACAAGACATATTAGAGCAACTCAACCAAAATTAAAGAATATATATTGTTTGCATATGATTTTTAATGGCTAGAAAATGAGAAATTATATTCGATAACCAATGAGATTTTAAGGTTATATATCCTAATGGAGTTTATGTATGTTTGACATTATTAAAATATAAAGTTCATGATGGTTGTAAAGTTTGTGCCACATCAAAAAGGGAGTGCATGAATAGCATGCATCAATGGTAGGTCTAGCATGTACACTACATGGTTTAACTTAGTCTTTTATATCAGAATGTGTATTTTAAGGTATACGGCTTAATTCTTAGAGACTTAAAAAAAGGGAAGAAATAGAAATTTTTTTATTTTAGTAATTTTACTTTTTGCAGAGGTTTATGCCTCGTTTTTTCTTCTCCAAAGTGATTTATAAGTACTTCTTTATCAACTTTTGGTAATTTTAGTAATTTTTGTGCATGTATCAAGGAGACAACGATAATTTTATATATGTATTGAAAAAATGTGAGATCTTAGTCATCAAGAAAAAGGTAAAATCAATATTTCTCTAAATAATGGTGCCATAAAAGTTCATTTTATTTCATAAAATAATATTTTCTTAATTGATGATAATTGTACTTATCTTTAGTATTTTTAGAAGTGGTACATGGCAAAAATATAAGAAGATTATTAATCTTGCTATCTCACCCAATTTTAAGTGTCAATCTTGAGCATGTTATGGCACTGGCACATGAGTCTAGCTCAAATTAAATGAGATAACTTGGCCTTTGACATTTCTTTTGGCACAGGAAGGCCAACAGGGAAAACTGACTTTTTCCAATACATGAAAAAATAGAAGAGTAATAATACTTTGTTATTCTCATTCATTCAATATTTTCCCATAGATTCCTCTTTTAGATATTTTCCCATAGGTTTCATTATTAGATATTTATTGTTTAGGCTTTCAATTAATCAAGCTTAGCTAGAAAACCACCTGTCACTTTAGTTTATAAATTTTATAAAGGTTTAAAATATAATCATATACCAACACTTACACATATACCATATTTCTTTAATTGAGCGAAGGTTTTAATTTAAAGTAAAAAAATTTTGATTAAAAAAATTGCAAAATTTTTGTAAATAAAAATTTTGGTTTATTTAAAATTTTAACTACTTTTATAAGAATTCTCATAACTGTTGATATTGTTCTATATCTTTCCCAAATTTAAAAGAAATGCCTTTTCCACCATTAATCCACAGCTAGCACTAATTTCAACAATAAATTATTATATTTTTGGATTGCTTTAGCATCATTAATACATGACCATTGAGATTCTATTTGCATACCAAGTTATACTAATTGTACAAATTCGATATATTTTTGGATATATTTTTTGTTAATAAAATTAACGAGATTATTTTTAATGCCTTTTTTTTAATTGAACAAAAAATATAATTCTATGTTAAATGTGTATATATTTTTTTAAATTTGAATTCTATGTCAAATTATCTTACTAATATATCAAAAATAGGAATATTGCAATTATTATTATTAAAATATTCTCGAACATTTATTTAGAAAATTGTATGACTCAATGAAAAAAATGTAAGAAAAGAGCAGCCTCAACATAGATTATTTTAAAGAACAATAAGGCAAAAGAGTAATATAAGCATATGCAATAATCCAGAAAGAACATAGAATTATACATACATATGCAATAATAGAGAAAGAACACAGAATTTAACAAGGTTTGGTATAAATTTTTACTTTTTCAAACACTATTGATAACTTCACTATCTTGTAATAGAACAATTACAAAAATTGAACTAAATTGTAAAAACTCATAAACAAAAACAAAACTAAAAAATAAAATATAAACCATGAGATTTTATATAAAATTATATACTTTCAAGGACTTAATTGAAATTTTGTTAAAACTCAACTGTTAGTTGGCTTAGGATACTAAACAATAACACATGGTTTTAATTTATATATGCAAATTAGAGCCTTCATGTGACACTCAGATATAAATAAATCCTAATTTTTATTATCTCTTGTCTTTGAAAATATTTTATGGAGTTATTGGAAGGAGACCGAGTGAAAATCGATTAAATAAGTTATTTTATCAGGGAAGGGTAAAATAGTCTTTTCACTCAAAATTGAGGCCAAAGTGAGTTTTGATCACATAAAAAGTCTTAAAATTTCATAAATATTATGTTGGTATATTTAATTTCAATTCGAGACGCGGTTGGTATATTTTTGGGAAGTCGAAAATAAAAAGGGTAAAATCGTCATTTGATAAAGTTTTGATTGATCAAGTTAGATGTCAAGAATATAAATTAGTATGATAGAGTGTGTTAGAAGGAAAGATGGATTTTATAAGTATAAGAATGCCAAAATTTCTATTTTGGACAAAAAATGATAATTTTGCTAAAAAGGACAAAATTGTCATTACGTCAAGGGTAGGAAGGACTTTGCCAGATTTTGATCACCTAGAACTCTTGTAAATGTTGTAAATAAGATATAGAAAAAGTGGAATTGAATGAGGATGTAAATTTCTCTATAAATGATGAAAAAAGACCAAAGTGACCAATTTTCTTTATTAGGGGTAAAATGGTCTTTTCACAAAAAATTAGAAGAAAAGGTGGTAATTAAAATTGATGGACTAAGGTGAAAGAATATAAAAATGGCTTGGGTAGTCTCATAATTTTCTTGGAAGCTAAATGTAAGCTTTGAAATATTTTTGGGCAATAGTATAATTTTCAAAAATATGGATTTGGATAAGTTTGGTTGACTTTTCAAAATTGAAACAAAAGTCACTTTTTCTTCTTCCTTGCCGTGAGGTGCTTCTCCCTTTCTCTTTCAATTTTTTGGACAAAAATCAAGCAAAATATTTTAATCCGCTCGATTAAACGCGTTACCGCAGAAGAAAAAATTGTTCTACGCGTCGAGAGCTTTAATCTGACGGTAAAATTTCTTGATTTCACTAAGTTTCAATTTATGAATTTGTTGAAAAGTGGTTTTTAAAAGTGGTTTATGATTTTTAATGGTGATTTAGGTGGTTTTGCGGTATTGGCAGGTTTAATCAAGCAATTAGCATATTTTAAAGGTAAGAAAATGTAATTTTCTTTTATGAAATTTGTGATTGGTAGTTGATTTGTGTAGGAATGAATTTAGGGATGATGTTTAGATGAAATTGGGTATAGAATAATGTATAAAATGGAAGAAAATTTGAAAGAGGGCAAAATGGTAAATTCAGAGTACTGTTCATCGAGCCTCTAAATGATATATTTTAACATGTTATGGTATGTTTGAATGTGTATAGGTATGTTAGGGAGCAAATGAAATTAGTAATAATTGATTTGGGTGGACAAAATGAGGGAAAAATTTAAAGGAAGGGTAAAATGGTAACTTTGGTTATTATTGTGGAGATTTAGAAATATTTTGATGCGTTATGTATGTATAATACTTTATATAGTTGCTGGAATGCATAAATGAATTATTATTATGGCCGTGTGATCGGAGTGTGGTTAATAGAATTTGGAATAGATTGTAATATTTAGAACGTTGCACGTTGGTTGTCATAATAATTATAATAGTTATAATTATTATGTAAATTTTTTTTATTAGTAAATGATGCATTGATGTGGTTATCCATTAATATTGGATAGTATACGATATATTTATCGTGATAGTAGAAATTATAATTGTAATGAATAAATCCCAGTGAATTTGGTAGACTGGGTATTTGCGAGTATATGTGATTATAGAAGTGTTATGAATTGTTGGTTAGGTATCATTATCCGCAAGTGCATTATACATTCATTATGTGAATGAATTTCATATGCGCATAAAATCGAGATGTGAACGTTATTTATCATTTCTGTGTGTATAGGTGCGCATATGTGGTATTTATTGTGCATGGTTTGAGTGTACAATAGTTTTCAAAAAAAAAAATGAATGCATGGTTTTAGACCATGTGGTATTAATTGTGTAACTACATTAGTTATGGATCCGAATATTCATATACCCTTCACACCCGCTGGCTTGGTTATAGCCAGATTATATGATCGATCATATATAAAATATATGCTCAGCCCGATAGACAAGTGGTGTGAATGGATGAGGGTTGGGCGAATTTACTTTGTGGCTACGATCCATAACTGTGTTAGCACAACCGGTCATATATTTGTCGATAATTTGTTAAAAATGTCATGTGTTTTTGATTTCGAAATGCATGCAGATTTATTTATATTCTCTATAATAACTATGAGCATTATGTGGATAGTGATACAGAGTATATAGTCGGAGTGTATTTATCTCGTTAGATTATGCTAAGGCAATATGAGTTAATAACCTCTACGTCATCAGTATCGTGTAGTATATATGGTAGGGAAACAAATTCTATACTAGAATATTATGTTTCTTTATTAAGCTGTTTCGCTCACCTTTTGTGGATTGTAATTTTTACAGGTAATGTGACGCCGCGGGATATAGATGCGAACTCTTCGAGGCGTTAACATGGCTAGTATCTTGATGATGGGGGTATTTTTTTAGTGTTAATGCATAATTATGCATATGTATCTATATGTATATGTATATATATATATATATATACGTTGCTACAGTAAACTTTTATTTTTGAGTTACATACTATGGATTATGTGTGTAACCAGGATATTATACACATCCAACTTTCGCACATATATATATATATATCTTTATGTTAAAAAAAAAATTCAGATTATATCTTATGTGGTTCATTTTAAATAGAGAGGTGTTACACTTCAAAAGATATCTCATTAATGTGAGACATTAATAGCAAATAAAGACAACTCAACAAAACCATATTGTGATATCAACAATATCTTTTGTACTTAAGAAAAATATTAAGTATATCATTTTTAATTTTCATAATATACAACCAAACTCCTTTGGAAAAACCATTAACAAAAGTAACACCATAACACATGCATCCTAAGGATACTATCTTGGTAGGTCCTTACATATTAGAATAAAAAAAATCTAGAACACCTTTAGTATTGTGAATTGTTATGGCAAATTTCACTGTCATTTTTTTTTTATAATACAATGCTCACATAAATCTAATTTGCAAAGTCTTTTGCAACTTTCAATAAGTTTTGTTTTACCAAATTGAGTAAGGGTCTTTCACTTGCATTTTCCAAATGTAAAGCATTTTGATTATCGTATGCATATAAACATAACCTTGATCCAAGTTGCACTTATTATATGTTTCCTTACAAGGAATGGTTTTTCAATTTTGAAGAGTTAGATAATGCAATTTTTTTTATGGGTAATCATAACTCATATAAACATGTGGAATAGATTTAATATGATTGAAGAATCAAGATTGTTAGGATATTTTAGATTGATCCATTCATGAACAAAATTTTTATAACTAGTATTTTTCAAAAGCTTGGTGCATGACTAGTGCTCGAGTAAACATTTGAGTAATGCAAAAGAGTTATAAAAGCTTGGCACTTGACCAGCGCTAAACTAGTGCTCGAATGGCCTAAAACCATAGAGTTGTCGCCTATCTAGTACCCGAGCAATCATGGGCACCTATTTAGTGCTTGACCAATACTTGAGTAGTCATGATCCAAAAGATTGGTACTTACCATCGCCTACTAGTGCTTGAATGGCCATGCTATCTAAAAAGCTCACCCAACTCATGGCTGACTCTAGCTTGAGCAATCTTGCAAAATCATAAATATATCAAGTTGTGTCTTAGGGTTTGTGATGGCTATTTTTGAAGATTTTAAGTCTTTGAGTACAAATATTCTTCTTTAAGTTTTCTTAAGCCTTCCAAACCTAATTCTTTTTAAAACAATTACAAATATTTCTTTAGTCTTTAAGATTTGTAATTGATTTTTTTTATAATCTTAATTACCACACTTTCTCTCTCTAAAATCCAACTATAAGTTTTTAGAGTTCTATAAGGTCTTGGTAGTTGGAGTATTAGTCTTAGAATGTATTGTTCAAAATTTCATAAATGTAGAAAAGATTCAAAGTTCTTAATATCAAGATTGCAAGAGTATTTATGACAAAAATCATCACTTATAAGTTTTTATATCTCTAATAAAATTTGAGATAGCTTTTGAATTAGTTTGGAGAATTTTTATCCTATAAAGAGTTATTTTACAAGGTTTTCTTTGGATAACAAATCTTTGTACCCATTTTAGTATATTGCTTTATTTATTGATAATTGAATTTTGTTTATATTAGACTATAGTTGATTATCTAGAGATTTATTAATTTTGATTAATATTGGGCCTAACAAATCTAAACTTGTTTTGATTTATTAATTTAAAATTTAATTTTTGCATAATAACACCTTTCAACCTCTTTAGGTATTCTATGGTCTAAATATAAATTTTTCAATTAACATCAGACCCTAAACTTAATCATTAACCCTTCTTAAGTTTCGATGAAAAATAAATTTAAGGAATTGTCTTTTCTACCTTACTTTGATGATAGCAATTACTAGTATTGAAAAGTGAGAATTAGAGCATTATTAAAGTTTGTCGGTAAGAGTGTGTTTATGTCTTGTGTTGAAACCTAAAGTAATCTTACTATTACTATTGACAGGATCACTAAGCCAAACAAAGATGAGATGTTGCACTTTAATAATAACAGCAAAGTTATGATTGCAGTTGTATCTCCTAAGGAATTTAAAAGAATATTCACGTGTGACATAACTAAGGTGGGTTAGAATATCCTTTAAACCATTTATAAGGGAACTAAGACTATAAAAAAAATTCTAAACTTTAAATTTTGATCTCTAAGTTCAAGGAGATTATAATAAAAAATTAAATGACGTAGTTACCTTTAGTTTTAATCTAGGTGAGAGAATCCTTAAAAGTCAAGTGATTAGGAAAGTTTTTAAGAGTCAACTTGAGAGATTTTACTCTAAAGTTACAACTATAGAAGAAAGGCAACACTTAAACTCAATCAGAATAAAGAAGTTAGTTGAGTCATTTTAGATAAATGAATTTAGCCTTGCTCTTTTAATAAGATCTAAATCTATGGCATTCAAGACTAGTAAGTCTATAATTAAGATTCATATGAAAAATTATATGATAATGAAAACATGGCTTTGTATATTAAAAAATTTGGGAAGTTTTTTGAGCTAAAAAAGATTCACTTAAGAATAGTAGGAATACTACTAATAAAAATAAAAACTTAGCTAAAAAGACTAGAAAAGAGAACAAACATTATCAAGCAGCACAGTGCTATGAGTAAAGGATTTGATTGTGCTTAAACTAATTTTTCAAAATTTTTTGAAAGGAACTTAAAAAACGTTTTGAATGCCTCATTAAGTAATGGTGAGTCAAGTAAAAAGGATAGTGATTAATCTTTGACAAATAAGTCTAACAACTTTACTACTTTTGTTTCCTCTATAAATCTTGAGTCTATAAACTCATAAAAAATTGAGTTTAAAAATGCAAAAGATCTTCGTAGTATCTTTAATAAGTTATATAAAAAAGGTCTGAAACTTAAAATGGTCAATAAGATAGTCTAAAAAAGATCAATATTATTGAGTTAGAGCAAGAAGGTATTTTATTTAGACTTAGAGAGCATGATGATTTTGTAAAGTGTTTGTATGAGCAAAAACTTGCTTTTGAAAATTATGTCAAGGCTATTAATGATGAGTTGATTGATGTAAAATCATGACTTGTAAAATTTTCATCTAGGACTAAAAAATTAAATAAGATGCTTAATATAGGTCAAACATCAAATAGTAAGATAGATTTAAGTTTTATCTTCTTCAATCTAATTGAAGTTTCAACTTTTAAAGGAATTACCTTCAAGTAATGATGGCATTAGGGTAAAGCCTACACTACCAAATAGATCTTAGATTGATCTTAAAAAAATCCATCTTAGCGAGTATCTAAAGGAAAATTAATAATGTATACCTTATCTCAAGCTTCTGTGAATATTTAAAATGAGAAAACTTATAGATTAAGGACATCTTTTAAATTTGTGTCTATATATCATCAATGTAAAAAATAAAGATACATTAGACCAAATTCTTTTTGACATAAAAGAAAGAGTAAAGCTTCTAAAAATTCAACTTTTAGTATTAGTCAAGATACTCTTGTTCATCAAGTTATAAATATAACAAACCAAACTTAGATACTTAGAAAAAGGCTAAAGTCCTTAACTAATCTAGCCACTTCTTAGAGTTATTCTTTTAGCAATCAAATGAGCAAAAATTTTATGGTTTATGTAATTTTTAAAGCTAGAAACAATCTAGTCTAGTATTTAGATAGTGGTTGTCTTAGGTATATGTATGGTGATAAAGCTCTATTCACCTCATTATAATAATACACTATAGTTGTTGTTATTATTGGTGATAGGGCTCAATTCAAGGTAAACATTGTGTAGAAATTGATGGAATGTTTGCCTAAGAGAATGTTTTATTTGTTAAAGAACTAAATACAAATCTTTTAAACATTAGTTAAATTTGTGATGCTAATCTAGATATCAAATTTGTAAAAAATATGTGCATTATAGATGATTTTAAAGGAGAGTGAATAATGAAAGGAAAATGAACATTAAATAATTATTATAGTATTACCCCTAATATTATCCTTAGTTGTAACAAGACCAATTGAACTTTAGCATGAGAGATTATATCATATTAATTATAAAGATCTTTCTAAAGTATTTAGGAAGAATTTCGTTAATAACCTACTTAAACTTCCTAAATAAGAAATTATTTATGGTCCATGTCAAGTTAGAAATCAAACTAGGACTAATCATAAAATGACACGTAGAATCATCAGTAGTATACTTTAGAATTATTGTATTTGGACTTAATAGGACCAATTAGGATTGAAAGTCTATGAGGAAAAAGGTACATCATGGTTGTAATTGATGACTTCAAAATGAGAGAGTGCAATATAACTAAAACTACAAGTAACTAAGGCAAAGAATTTGAGAATTCAAGTTTTGAGAATTTTTGTAATAACAAGGGTATTGCATGTGAGTTTTTTACACCGATTACTTTTTAACAAAATGATTAGAGTTAGGGTTATGCTTCTTAGCAAGAATCTAACTATGCATATTTTAGAAGAAGTTGTAAACACTACATACCACATAACTAATAGAATCTACCTTATGCCTGAGACTAATATAAAACCCTATGAGTTGTGAAAATGTAAAAAAATAATTGTTAAATACTTTTGAGTGTTCAACAATAAGGGTTACATTTTGAAAGATATAAAATCTTTAAAAACATTTGATGGTAATAGTAATGAGAAAAATTTTCTACGATATTCGTCAAATAATAGGACATATTAAATTTTTAATAATAGGACTAAATGTGTACAAAATGATTAATATAGTAATTAATGATGTCCTAATGAACTAATGAGTGTTAAAATATTTGAGACTAGAAAGCAATGTCTGAGATTATAATAATAAAAACTCTAGTTCTAAGAATTCATTTCAAGATAATATTGTTTTTTTTTTTTCTAAAAAACCACCTGCTAAAGTAAAAGTAAATCATCCAAAAAAAATGATTGGTGATTTAAATGATAGCATTAGATTTTGTAGTGAAATGTTAAATCATTTATTTTGTGCTTGCTATATGTCTTAAATTGAACCTAAGAAAGTTGATAAGACTTTAAAAGACGAGTTTTGGGTTAATACCATACATGAACAATTAAATTAGTTTGTTAGAAATAATACGTGGTACTTAGTGACTAAACTTGATAATGTTAATGTTATAAGCACTAAGTGGATCTTTAAAAGCAAATATGATAAAAATAGTGTGATTGTTAAAAATAAGACTAGATTAATTGCCTAGGAATATACTTAAGTAAAATGATAGATTTTTATAATATATTTACTTTTGTTGCTAGATTTAAATCAATTAGAATTTTATTAGCTATAAAATGTAGCATGAAAAAGGATGTCAAGAGTGTCTTTCTAAATGGTTTAGAAAGGCTTTGTATGGTTTAAGGCAAACACCTAAGGCATGGTATGATAGGATAACTGAATATATTATGAATCACGGGTTCATAATGATGGAGCATATCGAGCTTTGTTTATTAGATGGGTTGACAAACATAGGATCATTATGAAATTTACGTTCAAGATATCATATTTGTTTTACTAATTTAATTGATAACTCTTGATTTTGTTGATGTTATAAAAAAATAAATAAGAGATGAGTATGGTTGGAGAATTAACCTTTTATCTTTTTATAGGTTTTCAAATTGAACAATTTAAATATGAAATATTTATATATCAATCTAAATATGACAAACACCTAGTTAAGCATTTTAGGCTTGATAATAAAAAGTACACTAATACTAGTTTAAAGTTAAATAGTAATTTCTCTTATAAAAAAATTGATCAAACACTTTATATGAGTATAATAAAGAGTATGTTTTGTTTAACTACTAGTAGACTTGACATTGCATTTAATGTAGCTGTATATACTAGATTTTAGGCATGTTCAAAATAGTTTTATTGAAGTGTTGTTAAGCATATCATGTCACATGATGATGGGACTGTTAACAATAGTATTTTCTATAGTAAAGATTCTTCTACTACTTATGTTAGGTATTTTGATGCTAATTGGGTTGGTAATGCTAATAATAGAAAAAGCGGTTTAGGTGGTTGATTTTATACTAGCACAACCCTTGTCACATGGATGCGCAAAAGGCAAAAACTCCATTTCATTATCCATTGTTGAAGTAAAATATATTGCTACTAGGAGTTGTACTAAATTGCTTTGAATAAAGGAAACGTTAAATAATTATGGTACCTTGTAAAATATTATAATTATTTATTGTGATAACAAGAATGTAATAAGTATTTTCAAGAATCTGAATCAACACTCAAAAACCGAGAAAAGAAATATTAGACTTCATTATATTCAAGAACTTATTAAGACTAAAGTAATTGCTCTAGAACATGTGTCAACTAACAATTAACTAACTGACATGCTTACCAAATAGTTAGATTTTCTTGGATTTGAGTCAACTAAAAATGTTGGTTGTGTTTGTGTTCCTTCTTAAAATATTAGGATTCTTGGGTTATTTTATATGTGTGTGTTTGCATTTGATATTCATGTGTATTCTCATTTTTTCCCTTGGGTGTGTAGTTATTTTTTAGATATCCTTACTGCTCATTTGTGTCAAGAGCTCATTAAGTGTATGTTTTCTCTATTCATATTCTCAAAGCAACTTGCTACAATGTATCTCCTTTTCTTTTGTCTATGTACTTGATTTATACTAATGTGATACAAATTGATTGTGAATTAACTAAAAAAGGAACTATGTAGTTTTGTTACATGTACGATGACTAGAGAGTCATTGTAAAGTAATTCATCGAGATAAATTATTGAATTGACCTTTTAACTAGTGTATCTTTTTATATATTTAAGTACCTATGTAAAAAATTTAAGCTTTAATAAACTTTGTATTCCATGATCATCATAATCAAATAAAAAAGGGGAAAGTGAGAGAGGGTAGGTGGTGTTTACATGTAAGTAATTAAAATACAAAAGTTATATATGTCATTATGTAGGTCCTAGTGGTATTGAGTTTGACTTTCACTAGTTATATCCAATACATTGCTCTTATGGTTTCCTTTTGGCTGTATCCATCTTTAATTTAAGACCTTGAGTTTGTCATTCTTAGCTAAGTCTTGCAATAGTATGTTCGTGGATCAAGGGTATTTTCCTTGTGTGTATACTAAAAGTTAAAGATATTACTGAATGTAAGAATAATGAGTGCATAGAATAGTTTGTGGTTTATACAGTGTGTTGACAAGATCAATCTTTAGTATTGGAAATTATCTACTTTTCACAATTTCATGAGAAAAAAAAAAAAAAAAAGAGAAACAAGAACTTAGCATTCATCTAGCTCCTAGCTTTTGTTCGAGCACTACAAAGTGTATTCTACACCTATCAAAAAGTTAGAACACGGCTAGTGCTTTATAACTACTTAAGTGGTTCAACAACTTTAAAAGTTATTTTATCCGTCGTTTTCTTTTATTCTCCATGTAGCTCTCTCTCTCTTTAAAAAATGCATTTTTTTTCCTCTATCTTTTCTACATATCTTGTTCTTCTCTAGTCTTTTAACATTTATTTGCTTCTAAGCGTTATGTGATACGTCTTATTCTATTTATTTCCTTTTTGTATGCCATTATTTTTGTTTTAGATTTAAAACTTAACTTTGGTGAAATAAGGCATAGTTTTCACAAGTTTATGGTTTTTTATGAGTAGATTATAAATTAAAAATGGTTGAAGATAAGTTTTCATATGGATTAGCTAAAGGTCATTTTTGCAAATTTGATTATTTTGAGATTACTTTTGCAAGTTTCCTTCACTCTGAGATTATTTTTGCAACTTTCATCATTTTAAGGATAGTTTTGTAATTTTTATTCCTTTAAGGTTATTGTTTTCATTTTTTAAATTCTTGTTTATTCATTTTCTAGGATTTTATTATTCTCAACATTAATTGTTAGTTGGCATATTGATTCTAGATGTATTAACTTTGTGCTTAATATTCTAGATAGATTTCATGCTTCTTTTTGCTCCTTCTTTTATTAGATGCCTCAAAAGATGGTTGTTTAGAAAAAGCAACCATTTCACCTTGTAAAGTTGTTTGGGTTTTTTGATGTTCATGCTCAATAGTTGTATAGAGATCATTTCTTCTTTATTTCTCCTTCATGGTTAACCTTGTATAATGGAAGGTAAAATTTTCTTTATTGTTTAAGCTTTCTTCGATACCCTTTATTAAAGCTTAGGCTTTAAGGTCTTATGTTACAAAGGCTTTTACGATCCTCTAAAGAGGTCATTAAAGAATTTTACACTAACATGCATGAGGTGGACTTGGCTAAACTAGAATTGTTTATGTATCTTTGTGGTATTATTATTACATTACAACTGATGTCATAACTTTTTAGTTTAGAATTCTTAAGGTAACTCACAACATGGTATTCATTGAAATATTTTCACAAACACATGGTGGGCCAAATAATCATATATCATATATATATGTAAATAGCAAATTTTAGATGAGTTTTGGTACTTATTTGATGAGGGATGATGGAAAACCTTCAATTATATGAATTCTCTAAATTTTCTACCATCGAATGGACTTGGAGAAATTTGGCACACTTGAAAAAATGTTAAGGTTTATAGTAAGTTTTTTCTTCCACTAAAAATGGTAAAGTTCGTGTATAAATACTTGAAAAAATTCAAGCATTTTTATTTTATCCTTACTTTTTAATTAAAGGTGCATAAATGGCATGAATAAAATAGTCATTATCATATAAATTCTATTTTATATATTTAAGTTCTTAAACTTAAATGTAAATATTTGGCTAACTTTTAACTAAAGTGTAATTAAGAATATATACATGGGTTAATATATAATTATTTCATAATTACATATTTTTATTTAGATCCTCAAATAATCAATATTATCAATTTAACCATATAATTGACAATAAATTATATTTTCATACAAATTCAATAAAATTCTTTAAATACTTTAAAGAATTTATAAATATACATCAAATATATATTTATTTCGGCCTAAATATTATTTCAAAAGTATTAACTTTTATTCTTGATAATATTATCACATCTAAATACTTCTCATTACCTTTGATTATTGATGTGATTATGTAGGTTTATTGTGAAATAGCCGTAATCTTATTCTAAATTTTTCGAATTTATAAAACTATTTGATTGCTCAATGACTATGGTTAACATATAGTAATATGCCATAACCCTTAATTCACAATAAAGTCATATTTTATCATTCTCTATCTCAATTATATATACCGTATGGATAAAGTCCGTTCGTTATCAAATCCCAATCGATTCAAAGTTCATGGTACGTCAAAATCTTTTATCAATAAAATTACGAACCATTGATTTACATGCACTGAACTCGTCATCACGAACTCCTTCGTTTGACATTTGATCACTTTAGTCAAAAATTTACTTGTCAACAATTTATCGATATTTATCTGAGAACTCGAATCCAGATCGAGTCAGCAGAAACTTTAATCTTATCCTTATCTAGTCAACGGATCCCATGTTAACCATTACACATTTCTAAATATAAATAACACATGACTAAATCAACTTTATCATACAAAATGTGACTAGTCTCATACTTATTCACTATATGAACTACGTGCATCTATACCTTCTCGTCAACAATGTCTTAGGTCAAAAGACAACATCGTACACTAATGCAATTACACGATAAATCATTAACTATATGTAATACCATATGATTTATCGTTGTGTGGTCATGTTCAAATAAATAATTATCTAACTATTTATTCCATACTAATATCATAATAATGTAATTATCACATTACTCGCACTAATATCATCTCGTGATATTCACCAGAGACATTCAGTATGCCTATTATACCTAATCGATATTACTTTCATAGGAAATAATTTTGATAATATCATTTAACTATTAAATGAATTATTTTGATAACTCACAAATATACTTTATTTATATGCATGACTGAATAAAGGAAAAAGTATATATTTGTGAATAAAGAATTCTTTCTTTTATTAATATATATAACATATATACAAGACAAACATATTCCTAAAGCCAATAACATGAATGACTTCTAAGGCATACTCTAACATGACGACCGCTCTCTTTGGTAAACCATATGCTTATGAAGATCGAACCCTACAAACTATAAATTTTCCTCAAAACATTGTGATCTTTAGCTAGATCATGTTTACCAATCTATATTCAATCGATCACCATTTGAGTCTTTTATTGTCTCAAGTAGGATTTTTCTATACCATTTTACAATGAATGTTTATTAATCTTCCCACTCATATGTGTCATTTGATTATTCAGACATTTTATGAGGCTAATAAATACCTTAGCTTTCCTTTTTCATGTACTATCATTTGATTACCCTTAAGTCTTGGTTTTTTTTACTCCTACTTTTATCATTAATCTGTTATTATTATTGAAACCTATATTGACTTTGACACTATTGTTAAGTCACTCTCATTGACCCTTTTTTCTACGTCCTCACTCATTTCACCTTGTTTTATTTCTACAAATCTTTCTATTGCTTCTCCTTCCTTTTCTTTGTCTTCAAGCATAACAATCAAAAATACTTTGGCATCGTTAGTTACATCTTTAGTCTTAAATATTTATCCTCTTACTATTTTGATATCTATTCTTATGTCTAAGCTTCATCGAGTATCTATTATTCAACAATAGATTGTGACTTGACAAACTACTTTAGAGGTTATTGTTTGAGCTATACAAAGTTAAATATTTGATATGCATGTTTTACTATTAAAGATGACATGTTATGGTGAGAGTGTTCTAGATGCATATACAATTGATAAAGATAACAATAACAATTTTATTATATCTGTACTGAGGGATCCTTTATTTGTACTGGGTTGTATTGATCTGCTGTTGCTACTCTGGCTATTAATCTTATCTCTTTTTCTATGAATGCTAATCAATCTTCTATTGTTTCTCCTACAGCTATCGTGGATATTTCAAATGCAAACTCTATGATCTCATATCTAAATTTAGATCATTAGTAGATACCCTTCGTCATTTCATGCCAAAAAATGGGAGTATGTTAGATTAGGATTTAGTTAAATTAGTTATGATACATTTCCATAAACTCAGGCAAAGATATTATTGTTGATTGATATCTAAATATTTGTTCATTGATGTTTGCTTATTAATTTATATCCTATATCTTGTTATCATTTATCACATACATATTTTCCCATGCATTTCAATTAGTTTTAAAAGGTGATTTTTTTTTCAAGTAACAAGTTTTACTAGCACTTTTTTAAAAATATAGTGTTCAATGTCAAAGTTCTATTAACATGTAAATAAAGCTTTAATATTGGTGATCATCAAAACTTTATATATGGTTAATATTTTGGTATACTTAAATTTTGCCATGGAATGGCCAAAAGGGAAGTTTGTTAACATTCTATAAGTTATCCCATTCATGAACAAAATTTTTAGAACTAGTGTTTTCTAAAAGCTTGGTGCCTAATTAGTGCTTGAGTGAATGTTCACGTGATTTAGAGGAGTTCTAAAAGCTCAAAGCCTGACTAATGTTCAATCAATGCTCGAGCAAACTATAACTAAAAAGCTACTGCCTACCTAATGATCAACTAAAGCTCAAGCGATCAGAGGCACAACTTAGCACATGACTAATGCTCAAACAATCATGATCTAGAAGATTGGAGCCTACCTATCGCCTAATCAGTGCTCAAGCTATCATGTTACTTAGGAAGCTCACTCAACTCGCGCCTAACCATTGCTCAAGCGAACCTGCAATAACATAAATATGTCAAGTTGTGTCTTAAGGTTTGTGATAGTTATTTTTTAGGATTTTGAGTCTTTAAGTAGAGATATTCTTCTCTAAGTTTTCTTAAGCTTTCAAGAGAATCACAAGTCTTTCTTTGTTTTTTAAGATTTGTAATTAATTTCTCTTGAAAATTTTAATCAGCACACTTTCTCCTTTTAAAATATAATTGCAAGCTTTTGGAGTTTTATAAGGTATTGGTGGCTAAAGTTTTAATGCTAAAATGTGTCGTTCGCAATTTCATAAAAGTGGAAAAGATTCAGAGTTTTGAATATTAAGATTATAAGAGTTCTCGTAAGAAAAATCATCGATTATAAGTTTTTCACTTTCTAGTAAAATTTGAGATAGCTCTTGGATTAGCATGGAAAGTTTTATCCTGTGAAGAATTCTTTATAAGATTTATCTTTGATAACTAATTTTACTTTATTGTTTTATTGATTGATAATTAGATTTGTTATTGAATTTTGTTTGTACTAAGCTATAATTATTGAACTATAAATTTATTGAATTTGATTAATTTAGGACATTGTAAATTTAAACTTGTTTTGAATTGACAATTTGAAATTTAATTTTTTGCATAATAATGCCTTTCACCTCCCCTTTTTCTAAGTATTTTAAGGTCTAAATATAAGTTTTTCAAAGATAAATCTAATAGAATATTGACAGAATAACAAATGCACAACCAAATCAAAATGAACTAAGAACAAAGCTTGATCAATAGTTTTCTAGTGTTCTATCTAAGATATCAAGCAAGAAATAATAAACTACTAACACAAGTAAAAGATCAGACATTTGAAGTATATGGTCCCATTATCAAAACCTACATCCATAAATGAATAGTTTTAGCCTCTTTGTCACTTTACTGAGATTATCAAGAAGAATCAGTGCAAATTGCTCAATAATAAAAGATATCCCTCACATAATTCAATTGTGCACTCTTTTATTACTACTAAAAAGCTAGTACTTATTTCCTCTTATTTGTCTAAATGAGAATGTATTTAAATGACAATCTTTCTTTCCTACCAAAATCAAACTACCAAGACCTTACACATTACCAAGGCCTTATTAAGAAAATATGGCAAGTGAACATATCAACCACGTCACAAGTAACATCACCTATAACAACATTACACGCTTACCTTAATAATTGATAATGCCCTGCATTAAAAAATTTAATATCACTATGTATTGTCCTACTTCTTTGGAGCTAACAATATTTTATACAAGATGCACAATATTTCTTCTCTATCATCTTTCTCACATACTTTTCTTTTAACATACCTGTTTTTATTTTGTACAGTAAAAGTTTACATCTAACATAGTTGCATCACCCCAAAAATTGGTTTATCTACTTAGTGGGCACTATTTCAACTTATCCCTAAGTTCTTGGCACTTGAAATATTAATTCAAAATAAGTTTGTACTAGATAACTCTAATATATTTATTCCATCCATATACTTTGCAACTAACTAAGATATGTTTCTCTCAAGTTAATCCTTGCATCCAATCTTAGAAACTCCTCAGTATTCCCCTAAATATAATCCTTGTACTGCTTGTTCAAAATTTACTCATAGTTAAGAGGTAAGAATCTTGCTCTCCACACTCATTTTGTCTTCTCCCATGAATCAATTGGTACCTTCCTAACTTTTATAAATTAATAGTATTGGAATCATATAAAATTTATTAATTAAAAGAGGTATTATTGAATCAATAAATTAATAGTTTATTAATTTATATAGTGTATTTTCAATTTAATGAATGCATATTTAATCAACTAAAAATTCATATAACCAATTAATATGAATTAATCTACTTAACCC
The DNA here is from genome assembly GCA_032402905.1 of Khaya senegalensis. Taxonomy (NCBI): domain Eukaryota; kingdom Viridiplantae; phylum Streptophyta; class Magnoliopsida; order Sapindales; family Meliaceae; genus Khaya; species Khaya senegalensis. Next base: position 4,122,406 of record CP135544.1, read on the forward strand.
AAAAGATAAATTTATTATACTTATCTACTTAATTAAATAACATTCATTGTAATTACATTAATTTAGTTAAAATTATTGAACAAAATAGATTGATAGGTATGATTAATGTATTTGTTTTTAAAAATGAAAGGTATGATTATTTTTAAGAATAGAGGGTATGCTTATTTTTAAGAATGGATGGTGTTCTTTTATTAATATAAATAAATTTTTTATTTTTTTATTTAAACAAAAGTATTCTTTATTTTTAAATTTATTGATATTTATTAATAGATTAATATTTTTTTATTATTTCTTACTTTTAATTTTATTTTTAATATAAATATATGTTATATCAAATAATTATTTTTGTTTGAATAAAAATACTTATTTCTATTAGAATATTTTGCCCATTTCATGATTAAAAATTAAATTAACTTTAAGTTTTATTTTTAAATATATAATATAATTACAATAAGATTATAAAATTGATATATATATATGAAATATATATAAAAAAATATTTATAATTAAAATTATGACAAAAATAATAATAACTATAGATTATAAGAGGATATTGAATCATAATAACAAAAATAAACGTTAATGTTTATAAACTAATTTATAAATAAAATAAAACAAATGAAAATAGTATTATGTTACTGATTATTTAAAATAATCAGTCAATTAAAAGGCAATTACATAAAAATAATTAAATACATAAATAAGAGACAAAATTAAAAGTTTAATAATTTTGAAGGAGAAAATCATAATCCTTTGTTCTAATCATCGTTCTTCGACTCAAAGAAATAAGAATTTCTAATAAATTCTCTTTTTTCTCTCTATTTTTTCAACTAAACAATGGAATCCTTATTATTTTGGAATTTCTTTTCTTCCTTTTATTAATTCTTAAAACCAAACATATCAAGAGAGGAGAAAGGAAAGAAATCCTTAAAAAAAATGAGAATTTTTTTGTTTGTTTGAAAAAATAGAGAAGAGAAAAAGGTTTCTTGAAAAATTATTATTCTCTCAAATAGAGAAATAATAATTCGTATCCCAAAGATGAAAAATTATCATTTTTTATCAAAATAATTAATTTTTTAATTAATTCTCGACATAATTTATTTTAATTTATTTTATTTTATTTACAAATTAATTTACCTTTCTTAATGCTTATTTTGATTATAAAAATTTAATATCATCTTATAAACTATAATTATTATTATTTTCATCATTATTCTAATTATAAATATTTTTTTATTAATTTATAATCTTATTTTATAATTATATATTTATCATAATTCATATAACTAATTATGGTTATTTGATGATTCTAATTTTTATTATATAAAAATGATTGTTGATGTAGTTATATTTTTAAAATTTTTAGTTTTTTCAAAGACAAAATGATTGTCAAATAAATTAAGAAAAATAATATTATTGATAGTTATAATCTAATTTTATAAATATAATTAAAAATTAAATATCAAGTTTCGATTATGCTTAAAATCAATTTATTCATGAAAAGTCATATACAGTTGAATTTATATATAAAACCTGTTCTTCGAACTCAATGAGGGTAGAATAGTTATTTTACAAATATGAGTCATAAAATATTAATTTTTTGTAAAGTGGGCATAGGTATATATAAAACAGGAATGGTCAGAAAATTATTATCTCAAAATACTTTCTCTATCTTTTCTCTCTTTCTCTTCATTGCATCTTTTTTTTAAATGAACAGTCATTTTTCTCCAGTGATCGAATTTTAACACCGCTGATACTATTGAATTCCTCTCACAACCACGACTGTAACTGTGTAAAGAATGCTATCATCAAAGCTGCCATGACTATTCATACACCGTCGCAAGTTTCGCTAGTCAAATATTTCGTCACTAATTTACGGTATTTTTTGGCAAGTGAATTGACACCTCTAGTGCATCTGCACTCTTGTTGTTGTGCTCTACACTATGGTGTGGTCCTTTCTGGTAAACTCCCTCATTTTCTAGCCGTGGGTTTGTTGGTCGACAAGTCTCAATTTTCGTGCTTCAGTGAGCAGTGAGGTTCTCAAGAATTTTGTCATTACCAACGAACTTTGAGAGGTATGTTATACAATGTGAATGTGTTGTTTTGTATAAATCAAGATATTTTAGTTGTGTAACGATGTTCTAAAATGGGGTAGTTGAAAATGTGTTTTGCGTATTTTTTAGCAATGAAAAATGTAATTTTGGACATATGGATATTGTAGGGAGATTCTTGAGGTTGATATGAACGTAATGGTACAATTCGTGTATGAAACTAAGGTCGTTAAAGTGTGGATCTACTATTTCAATTCGATTTGGTTTTGTTTGCTACAATATTAGTTGTTACATTAACTTCACGTTTTTTAAAAAATTCACTACTACACACGAAAAAATTATTGGAAAATGAATAACCTCTCTAAAACTTTGAGTGAATATTTAATATTTTAATTTTATTAAAAATTTAATTTATATAAAATATATTTTAATTTTAATAATTTGATTTCAATTTATCTACTTATGAAATAAGAAATACTAGAATTACTTAAAAATAAATTTTGAATGAATATTGGAATAAAGATTTTAGTGATGGGTATATAGTATAGTTGTAATACTACAGAATGTAGTTTATAGAAGAACCTATTTAGATGCCACATAAATGAAGTAAACTAGGTGAGGCTGTTTTTTAAATGAGTTGATGAAAAGATCACCTAGTATCAATATCTTGGAGTGTGCCACGCTAGTCACCCTGTGGTCCCCAGCTAACACCAATGTGTTGGGTAGGTTTCATAAAGAGAACTATAATTTTATAAATGATTAATAAATTATATTTTCTTTGAAATAAATTAAAATCGTGTGTATTTTTATAAAGAAATACACTAGTAGATTCGAGTGCGCCCCAACCAAGGTACAACTCAAATAGAAATAACGAACCCAAAAATATTTTAAAATGAATTATTTTAGTATTCCCACTCTTTTCTTTTCTAATAAAATTATTTTTTAAAATTATAACTCATGGGATATATTTTATATACTCACCCCTCTCACTCCCATATTCCATATTTAAGTTTAGAGTAGAATAGTTATACACGCTAGGAGTAGACTTGCCTAATGTATACATTCGAGTATGATACTCTCGACTCATAGTTGAGTTTTACGAGGTCTATTAAGTCATTTGATTTATAAGATATATTTTATATTATTGTATTATTATATTTTAAAAATTTATATTTGTATATATTTATATTAGAAAGAATTTTATGAATATGTTATGAATTTTGTACATTTAATTTATGATTTTTGTATGTTTGTAAATGAATTTTCGATGCTTTGCATGTTCTCAGGAGGCGTACCTTATTAGCGGGACATAACTTGAGGGCATATAGTAATTGTCACATGAGGACCTCCAGGTTAAAACATAACATTATAAATTTTTAAAAAAAAGGTAATGTATTCAAAATATAAAATATTATATTTTGAATGCATTATCTAATTAGTTTTAGCAAGTATTTATTAACTTTAATAATTCATTTAAATAATTAAAATAATACACCACAAAGCAAGTAAATAAAGACAAACAATTTTAATATAGTTTAAATTTTTCATTGTTACATTTATAAGACCATGCTAAGAGAAAATTATCCATTAAGAAATCAAAACGATACAAACACAAATGAGCTTAAACAAAACTAAAGACTTCTTTTTTATGTTATAGTTGTTGTGTTAAATCTTTTACGTGGACTTATTTAGTGAGATCTCATTTCTTTTGATACGTTTTAAATATTTTAACAAATTTAAGAAGATCATCTTATTAATTATCACTAAATTCCCTTCAACTTGCACAAATCATTCTCACAAAGAGTATCTTGTTTGTTTATCAAAGAATAATATCAAAACATCTTAATAACACTTAAAATAACATTCTCTAAATTAAGCAATAAATCACAAAAGAAAATATGAACAACTTAGAAAATAAAACAAGAAGACCAAAGAATAAAAATCACACACAAAGCTCAATGAATGGCATCTTGAAGGCTTGCTCTAAAATAAAAAATATTATAAATATAATGAAAACCTAACTCTTGTCTAATAAAAATTTTTGTTACTTTAACCTAAAGCGAATAGGTCTTCCTAATCACGCACAAGTCTTTCTTAATTATAACTCTTGTTTTTCAACAACTCTTGTTTTTCAACAATTATTATTTCCTTTGAGTTGTTGAATTACTAACATAAATTTTCTAATTATGTTTGAAGTTTGTATTTCGTCTAAAATAACTAATAAATTTGAATTCCTTACATGTGAAAAACAAAATTCAAATGTCTTAAAAATTGTCCAATTTGTTGTGAAAAAAGTACAATAAAAATATTTTTTCAAAAGATACCAACTCTAAAAACGCTAATAGATAACTTGAAAATTTTTTCACTAATTCAATTTTAAGATGTATAGTTCATGATATTCTAAAAATAAAGCCATCTCAATACGACGTCCACCATACTTCATCACTTGTAATATTGTTAACTAATCTAGAAATCAATTTAAACTATAATGAAGTTTAAAGTGCTATTCATAAACTATTAGTATTATTAAAGATAAAAGTGATAATAGAAAACGTGGATACTTGGAAGGGCTTGCCGATCACATTATTTGTGACCATTTGATCGAGGCTTATGCCTATGAATGTTGACAACAAAAGTTCCACTCGAACAATCCAAAAAAAAAAAAAAAGATGATAATGGGGGACAAACAATGCTTTATCAATGTCAACTCTTGCGATATCTTCAATGCTTTATTCAATAAAAGTTTTAATGAATTTTGGGAGTAATAGGAACGAGTACAAAAGCAATTAAGGGGCCATTGAAATCCGAAATGATGCTTCATTTTCATTTAGAATTTGCACTTTTAATATCTTATTGAAAATGCTTTACGTCTTGTTCCCTTTTTTGTTAATTGCTTTTTCTTTATTACATTCTTTTTATTTTAGTGGAGAATTTATGATGTCTAATACAAACAAAAAAATTCTGATCAAGATTCCTTTTAATATAATTTTTTCAAACAAAATTTAATATAATAATTAATACTTTTTAAATATAAATAAAAGAAATAAATAAATTTTAAATATCTACCATTATCAATAAACACACAACACAAAATTTATAAAAACTTAAGAGAATTCCGATTAAGAGAAAATTCTTAATCATGATAATTCGATCATTTTTAATTAATAAAAAAAAAAGACAAGTATAGTTATAAATTAGTATACAAATACATATTTACAAATTGAAGGAAAAAATATTTTTTTATATATATACACACATATATTATAGACACGTGTATTATATTTTTATAGGTGTAAAAGAAAATAAGTCATGGAAATGTATGCTAAGACTATAATATTATCACATTAGTTTGTATAAATAAAATTTATCTTCCTACTATTACTATTTTAGAAATGAATTTATTTTGTAAAATTATTGTTGATACTATGGAGATAATTCTTATTTTGATAAGTGTATATCTATATAGAATATTTATACCATTATCATCAAGTTAAGGTTTAATATAACAAATACTTTTTAAAATATAAATCAAAAGCATGCCATTAGTCAAAATTTTGTTAGTTTAACAATAAAAAGGCAGTAAAGTAAGGCTCCATTTATTATAACTTTTCAATTAGATTTTTTTTGATAGATATATCACTAACAAAATTTAGATAATTTAATTGGAAAAATTATTTGTCCTTTAGTTGTCAACTACATCTTTTAGCATAAACTATATAATTAACTTAATAGACTTGTTTTTAAGGTTATGATACTAGAAAATAGAATAAAAATTTTAAGAATTTTTTATTAGATCTTATATTAATAAAGTTTAGATAATTTAAGAAAAAGAACTCAAATAATTTAAATTATATAAAAGAATTCAAAAAATTTTATTATGATAATTTCTGATGAAAATAAAAACGTTTTTAATTCGCCGCAAACTCTTATTGATATGCAACAAAATGAAACAACAATTTTTAAAAAGAGTTTTTATTTTTAAAATTTTCTTTTGGCTAATAGAAAAATCATGTTAAACTGTCACTAAAAATATTGTTTAATATATTTTTTTCTATTAAATATTAATATGTTAATGAAATTTGTTATTTAATTTTCACTTTATTTCTCTCGTTTTTTTTCCTTTACTTTTTTCTTTTTATTTCTCTTTTAAAAATGGATTTTAAAAAAGAAAAAAGATAACGACAAGATTTTAAAGGAAAAAAAAAAAAGACAACGACAAGATAAGAGTGCTTAACTTTTTTAAAAATACAAAAAAAAAAATGATATTAGGCTTACCTCAAGAATAACTCTAACAATGTCTCTATCTATTATTTAAAAAAGTTCATAAGGTGCCGTGTAAGGATATTTCATATATTTTGAAAAGGTAGAGATGACAATATTAAGTTAGGTATGAAATGGAACTTATGCTAATTAATTAAACGTGCGCGCATGCAATAATGTGCATCTAAAGTATATAGTTTAATTAATTAATTAATTATATGTAATTTAATTAATTAATTAAGTGGACTACAGGATTAGTGCATGGAAAGAACCAAAGGGACTAAATTTATCCTCATTATCTACATCTTATATAAAAATAAATAAATAAATTCATTCTTTATGTTAAAATAATAAAAGCCCCATAATACAGATACCATATCATTGGCCTAATGAGGTAGCAGTAGCAGGTACATGTTGTTGCTTTCCTGTGTGTCTTCCACAACTGAAGAGTTATAATCTAACCTATATTAGAATATGTTGATTTTAATAGTTATATTGAAGATTAAGTGTTGTACATAAAATGGATTAAGTTATTTGTTAATTCCAAAAAAAGATAATAAATATTATGTTGTTATTTGTAAATACCAAAGTTGGCAGCAAACCAAATATACAGTGGCTTATTGAACAAATAAAAGCAACTTTATAATAAACAAATTGAGAAAGAATAGAACCCAGCTAGCTAGACCTAGTGCAGTAGCTAGCCCATAATATATTTAAATACTAAGAAGTTTAATTAAAAATTTTTAATAATATAATTTTATTATTTTAATATTAGTGATACGATAAAATTATTTAATTAATAAAATAAAAATATATATATTTATTAATAATAAATAAAAAAATTAATAAAAAATTTTATTATTTAATTAATATGATAAAAAAATTTATAAAATTTTTTATTATTTTTTTTATTTATTATTAATAAATATATTTTTTTTATTTTATTAATTAAATAATATTATTATATTAATAATATCGACGTGATAAAAATATATTATTTAAAACTTTCTATGATTTAATTATTGAAACTTAATTAGCCTATCCTTCCTTTGTGGAAACTAACTAAAACTAATTAAACTTGGCTTGATTAAAATATTATTTTGCTGCTCATGCTCCTCACGTCGTCTTGTTGTTGGCTTGTACTTCTAGCCACCCATGGCAACTACTTTCCAACAATTTGCAATGGCACAGTTCAAACCCATTAAGTGCTTAAAATTAAGCAGTGCTAGACAAAACAATCTGAACCTATCACTATTATGTTTTAACATGGAAGATCAATTTAATATGGTCAAATTTACTCGTTCCAATAGGTGATATTTTCCGACAAGGAGGGGGAACAAAAAAAATACGCACAAAATAACAAAGAACAAACAAGTATTCGGGTTTTATTTTTAGATGGCCCAAAAACAAAGGTCATCATTAATTTTAGCCCATCCCTTAATTTTCTTGTAACTTCAATTAAAATCTCAGTTTTGAATCAGTATTACCCGTGGCCATGTTTGTCTTTCTTGTTCAAGTACAACGACAAAGAAAGTGAATAAAACGAAAAAAGAAAGAGGAGAACGTCATGATAATAAATCAGTTCAGATACATAATTTTTGTGACAATAAATAAAAATTTTGCTAACTATGGGAAAATAAGGATTTAAATTTCAGTTCAATTTGTGGGAAAAAAAAACTGGAGTTTGAAGGTTCTCCATAAATTATTCTACATTTTAAAATTGTCGGAAAATTTTAGTTCAATTTAAACTCTATACATAAAATTACTTTAAAGAATTTTAATTGAAATTAAATTTTACAAAAATTTCAAAATTTATCAGATTTTAATTCAATTTAAACTGTTTTATAAAATTTTATTGACAGAATTTATATTGAATTGAAATTTCACAAAGAATTTTAAAATTGTAGGAGAATTTTAGTTCTTTTGTTAAAATTTCTCAATAATTTTAAAAATTATGAATGTACTGAAATTTGATTGAGAGATAATTTGATTCAATGATTAAATTATTTGAAGAAACTGTAGACCGAAGTAAACTCATGAATGAACTTAATTTTTGGGCCATCTAAGAATAAATCACAAAGTATTCTCAAAGTACATAATGAATTCGGTAATAAGATCATTGAAATCCATAAAGCATCTTGGTGTTCTTTGATGAAGCAACAAAGAGATTTCCGTCGCAAAGATGCTGACTCAGTGGCCTGCAACGACGAAAAATACATTATATAGGAAGGTTTCAATTCTCTAGAACTTTTTTTGGACACCAAAAACTAATAATAATAATAATAATATTTTTTTCATTTATGTCTAAATAAAAATGTGAATGGCACAACTTTTTTTTTTAATTTTCATGTTTAAGAAAATAGTGTCCATATAATTCTAGTCTTGAATACTACAGGTGAAGAAACCTCAGTTTAATTCAATTTTTAAAAAATACAATTGGATCATATCAAGGCATAATATAAAATTGAAGACATGTTTGATTCAATTGTTTGATTACAATTCATATTGAAAAAGTCAAATTTTTTTTATTTAAATATTAACAATAATTGTGAATATAAATATTTTAAAATAATACAATTATTTATAAATTATTCATGTATGTGTATTAAAATAAAATCTTAAAATTCTATTAGTTTTGGTTTGCTTTTGGATTTGGGCCTTGTCAAAAATTGAATCTAAACAGCTGACTCGAAGGTATTCATATGACAATCACCATGTGCCCTTGAGTTATATTCCGCTAATAAGATACACCTCTCAAAAAATTGCAAGGTATTGAAAATCCATCCACAAACACACAAAAATCATGAATTAGATATACAAAATTCATAACATATTCATAAAATTCTTTTCAACATAAATATGTGCAAATATAAAATTTTAAAATATAACAATACAATAAATACAAAACATATCATCCAAATCAAACGATCTAATGGACCACGTGAAACTCAACTGTAAGTCAAGAATATCATAACCGAATGTGTAAACTGGCAAGCTTACTCCTAATGCGCATTGTTGTTCTACCCTGAACATGAACTTAAAATGTAGGAATGAAGGAGGTGAGTATATAAAATATACTCTATAAGTTGAAATTTAGCAAAACAATTATGTTAGAAAAGAAAATAGTGAGAATATTAAAATAATTTATTTTAAAATATTTTCAAACTTACTATTTTTATTCGAATTGTACCCTGGTCAAAACACACTCGAATTCACCAGTGTATTTTTTTATAAAAATATACACAATTTTAATTTATTTTTAAAAAAATAAAATTTATTAATAATTTATAAAAATGTAATTCTTTTTATAAAACTCACTGGTGTTAGTTAGGGACCCTTTAAGTTACTAACACTAGGTGGTCTTCTCATCAACCTATCTAGATAACAGCCGCAACTAAATTATCTCACCTATGTGGCCTCTAAATAAAACCGTCCATAAGTTACATCCTATAGTACTATAGCCATACTATATACCCATCATTAAATTTTTGTTCTAATATTTATTAAAAATTTATTTATGATTAACTCTAATATTTTTTATTTCACAAGCAGATAAATTGAAATAAAATTATTAAATTTAAAACATATTTTATATAAATTAAATTTTTAACAAAATTAAAATATTAAATATTCACTCACAATTCTAGAGAGGGTATACACTCTCCAATAATATTTCTGTGCGTATTGAAAAATTCTTTAGAAAACGTGAAGTTAATGTAACAATCAGTATTGTAGCAAACAAGACCAAATCGAACATAAATAGTAAACTCACACTCTAACGACTTTAGTTTCACAAACAAATTATACCGTTGCGTTCATATCGACCTCAGGAATCTTCTGCAATATCCATCTATCCCAAATTACATTTTTTATTGTCAAAAAATACACAAAATACATTTTCAACTACCCCATTTTAGGATATCATTACACAACCAAAATATTTCGATTAATACAAAACAACACTTCACATTTTTCGTGTCCTCATTGAGCCAATGCAAAGGCCTGTGTATTCCAATATGCCATATAAGCATTTCATGCTTCTAATGTTATAGAAGGAGGCATACCCACTCTGGGTTGAGTCAAGAGTGGTACTAGGGGTATAAACTATTCTGGTTATAGGAATTGAGAAATATATGATACCTCTTCCTGCCCAGCTTCTGGTGAAAACACTTGTCTACAGGTTCTACCCTATCCCTTGTTATACGTAGATGCAAGATTCCTTAAAAATATTTATTTAGTTTTCTCTCGTTCAAAATCTTATTTACTAACTCACATAAGGTCCATTAAGATATATAAAACAAAAATATGAAAAATATTTCAAATTCTCATAAAACTGAGGCAAACCATGCAAAACTCAAACTCTAATACTAATAAAATTATCACGTCATAACCCCGAGGTTCTTATGTGATAATTGATGCATGCTCTCGAGTTACGTCTCGCTAGCAAAGTACACCTCTCAAGAACCTGTAAGGCATCAAAAATCTATCCACAAACACACAAAAATCATAACTCAAACGTACAAAATTCATAACATATCCATAAAATTCTTTTCAACTTAAATATGTGCAAATACTAATTGTCAAAATACAATAATATAATAAATACAAAACATATAGTACTCGAATATGTATACTAAACAAGTCTACTCCTAACACACGCCGCTACTCTACCTTGATCCTAAACTTGAAATATGAGAGTGAAGGGGGAGAGTATATAAAATATACCCTATGAGTTAGAATTTAGCAAATAAATTTTGTTAAAGAAGAAAAAAGTAAAAAATACTAAAATTATTCAATTTAAAACATTTTCGAGTTTGCCATTTCTATTCAAATTGTTCCATAATCGAGACACACTTGAATCTACTAGTGTATTCCTTTATAAAAAGATAAACACAATTTTAAATTATTTTTTAAAAAATAGAATTTGTTAGTAATTTATAAAAATATAGTTCTTTTTATAAAATTCGTCCAACACACTATATTAGATAGGGACCACAGGATGACTAGCGTGGCACTCTCCATATTACTGACACTAGGTGATCTTTCTATTAACCCATCTAGATAATAACTCCATCTAAATCACCTCACCTATGTGGCCTCCAAATCGAAATAGTAGACCTTGCTCTAACAACCCCCGTTTCATGAAAGAATTATATTGTTACATTCATATTGACCTCAGAAACCTCCCAACAACCTCCATATCTCCAAAATCACATTTCTAGTTGCTAGAAAATAAACAAAACACATTTTCAACTACCCCACTTTAGGATATCATTACACAATCAAAACATCTCATTGAATAAGAAATAGCACATTCGCATTGTAAAACATCTCTCTAGGAGTTCGTTTGTATCGACGAAATCCCTTAAAACCTCGCCATTTGTCAAAAAATATACAAAAATCAAAACTTATTGACCAACAAACCTACAGTTTAAAAATAAGAGAGTTCACGAAAAGGACTACACCATGACATAGAATACAACTGCAGAAGTTCAAACGTGTCGGAGGTGTCAATCCACTTGTCGAAAAACTTCACGAATCAATAACGAAAAATTCAGTATATGGAACTTGCGACAATGCATGAACAGTAACAATAGCTCTAATAACGGTATTCTTTGCATGGTTACGATCATGGCAACGAGAAGAATTCAATGGTGCCGACAGTGTCAAAATCTAATTACTAAAGAAAAAATGGCACTGTTCACTTAAAAAGAGACATAGTGAAGAGATAAAGAAGAGAAAGAAAGTGTTTTTGATATAATAATTTTCTAATCATGCTATTCTTATAAAGACCTATACATGCTTTACAAGAAAATAGTATTTTACAACTCATATTCTAAAATAACTATTCTACCCTCCTCGAATTCGAAGAACGAGATTTATAGAATCAAATTTTTTAAATTAACCATATTTATAAATTAATTATTATAATTGCCATATTCATAATTTTTTTCCTAAACAAACCAAATATCTTATGTTTAAACCAAATTGTCCTCAACTCCAAAATAGCAATCTTCAATTTTGAAACTCAATTTCAATCACATGCATATTAAAATTAAGAATTTTAATTTGGATTCAATTTAAAAAATTTTGAATGAAATCCCATACTTAAGAATAATAATAAATTGTTTTAAAATTTTGCATATTGGCATGCAACTTTTTTTCTTAATAAAATTTAATTGAAGTTAATATGCGTGATTTTAAAATTTTTGTTACTATCATTAATTACAAAAGTATGACCATTAGATATTTTCAAATTTGGGGCTTGGAATTTCAAATCACATTTGATCACAAATTGCTATGCCATATAGAAACTAAACTTTCAAAATTTTGAATAGACCCTTGAATTTTTGTAATTAATAAATAATTATACAATAGTTTAATTTCTTGCATATTGGTACCCAAACAAGCCAAACTTGGTTGGGATGGTAATGAGCTAGAGTGGAAACGAGGAGGCGTACTCCATTCCTCACCTTATTTTGTATTTTAACCTCCATTCTACACCTTGTTCTTCAATAAATTTAATAGGGTAAGAATGGTAAATTTTCATATAGGGAATGGGTTTCCCATCCCCATATAAATTCTTCATTTTATATTATTTTATAAATTAATTTTAATAATATAATAATTTAATTAATTTTAAAAAATCATAAAGATATTATAATATTATTTTAAATAAAAATAATTATTATAAAATACTAAAATAACATCTTCAAATGAAAATTAAAATAATCACGTAATATTGTTGAATAATTAACATCCATAACAAAATAATAAAATAACTAATGTCTTAAATTCTAATATTATATAACATTACAATACTGCTACTTTTTTTTATTAACTCCTCCACTTTTTTTATTCCTTTATCAAAGACACATGAGATTGATAGTTCACTCCTACAATATTAATATCAAAACCCTTAATTGATTTAAAATTAATAATTTAGAAAATCGAAAAAGTTATGGAGGAGAGAATTAGTTACCAATTTAGGCCTTATAAATTTAGGGTTTTTATAAATTTTTATTTATATATTTTATTTTTACACTATTAATTAACTCCATAATTTTTTATTATTAACTATATTTAACTATAATATAAATTTTAAAAGTATAATATAAAATTATACATAAATATATAAAATTTAATTTGTAAACCATAAAATACTTATATTACATTTTACTGGAAAAGGGGGTGGAGACAGAGCTAGAAGAACTAAATCAATCCTCCCTTTTCTTTATAAATTCACCTTAATTATTTTCTGTTATAGGTAGGTCCTCACAGAACCCTAAACCTACAAGGCATTTTGCCATCCCTAAAACTCGCAACTATGAATGTGCAAGACTTTGAATTATTTTGTCATTTCACTACTTTCAAAATTTGAGGTCCATTCAAAAAAAATATATTTTTTTCTTTTTTTTTTTTTGGAATGAAAGGCAATTTCATCCAAATTCAATTTTTTTTTAGGTTGTTTAATAAACAAATTGTGAAATTTTGTGAAGTTGACTATTTTTATTTATTAATTTTTAAATGTGAATAATTTAAAAAATTTCTCATTTTATTATTAATTATACAATTATGAATCAAACTAAATCTAACCTAATCAAATTATTTAAAATCAAACTCATTAAACTAATTGAGTGAATTAAATTCTTTCCATATAGATTGGTTGTTCAATTTTTTCTATATAGATTTTATATATATATATATATATATATGTAAGTAATTTCATTGTAACACATGTGCCCTTATAATTAAGTTCGTTTTTTCTTATCCTTAGCAAAAGACAAATATTAGTTATCAAATAAGTGATCAAGATATTATAATTTTATTGGGTTCATGTAAAATCTTACATCATTTAAGAATGAATCTAAGAATGTACTTATAAGTGCTCTATACTTCCTTAATTAGTATGAAGTTTTTTGAATACTAGAAATAAAATTATGAGGGACTAGAATTCAAACCATTGTGCTACCTTGAATAGTCAAAGCAAGCGATATCTTGCTAGTGGGTTGGGTCATTTCATATCACTTATCAACCTGGGTCAACACACTGTAAAGAAAGTAAAGAAAAAGAAAAACAATTCTAATGTGATTTGAATTTTTTTAATTTTACATACATGAAGCTACACTTTGAGAAAAATAATTTACTATAGAAATCAAAATATACAAATACTAATAAATTTATACAAAATAAGACTCCCTTTTTTTATTGTTACCATTATGTTAAATCTTTTAAATAGACTTACTCAATGAGATCATCTCATTCTAATGTCACCAAACTCCTTCAACTTGTATAGTAAAATCCTTTCACTTTGACAATATTGAACTCCCTTCAACTATTCAGTAAAATTTCCTTACTTGATGTTATTGAACTCCCTTTAAACTTCCTTTAATTAACATATATTCTTTTCTTGAAAAACATCTTCTTTATTTTCCAAAAAAAAATGTAAAAATATTTTCACAATACTTAAAAGATCTAACTATCTAAATTTATCAAAACAAAAATTATAAACTCGCAATTTTCTTTAAGAGTAAAGAGAACAAAAATCACACACAAAGGCTCTATAAATGGTGTCTTCAAGGCTTCTCTACATATGCAACCCTAAAAAATTTTTGATCCCAAAATTATTAAAGAAACAAATCTTTCTAAATAGGAAATGTCTTTCCTTACTAAAACACTTAATTCTTCTCTCCTTTGAATTATAGAATTGACAACATATGTTTTTTTGTTAAAGTTTTTGTTGGAGTTGTAGAATTTACAGCACAAATTTGCTACTTAAGCTTGATGTCCACACTTAACTAGAAAACTTAAATTCAAAATGTAAAGAATTAAACCTAAATGTCCAAAAATTGTTTTAGATTGTTGCAACAAAATTTATAGCAAAAATTCTATTTTTTTCAATACATCAATAAAGTTTTAATACAACATCTATAATGATTTGTCATAAGATGACAACTCCAAAAATTCTTACAAAACCTCTATGAATACCTAAGTAACACCTCTTTCGATCGTCAGTGTACTCTCTTTAGGATACTAGGAGATAAATACTATACATGTCTTTTTTAACAACTAATCTATAGTAGGAATCTACTTCATGGGGATATTTATTTGCCCTTTCCATAATATGATGTGATTCTTGCCTCTAATCTCATATGTTAAATAAATATGTCAATTTAGGGCATTTTCTTCCTCAGTATAGCTCCAACAAGCTTCAATTAGATGAGATGTTTGAGTTTTTGACACAATTTTCTTTCATAAATAATTTAAGGAAAAAAATATTTATTGTAGAGTAACATTTTGAACTACAGTATCATTATCATATTGATTTAAACACTCAACAAGCTTATGATCTAACATAACAAGACACCGCGCACTTCACCTACACTGTCACTCAAAAATGGATAATGGTAGGTGGAGAAGGCTTTACAGCAACTATATTGTTATATTTTTAATATAAAGTCTAAACAAAAGATGTTTAATTTGCTTTACTTCCCTTCATTTTCCTTTAATAATAAACCAAATTGATACCAAGTAAATAATGGTTTGATGTTATTAATTATGTTAGTAGTTTAATATTATCGGAGAGTTAGATTAGAACAAGCAACAATAACACAGGTGTTATGTTTCTTCTAATTATCTTTTTATTATATAGATTTTCATGAACATTCTCCGCAATTGGTATGTGAAATGTTCCATTAGCACCCAAATACAATTTTACTTTATTAAAAAATATTTTTTTAAAAAAATTGAAATCATGTTTTAACTAACAATTATAAATAAAAGTATGTATGTGTGTGTATATATATTATAACTATTTTTTTAGATAGACTGAGCTTTTAGCATTTTTGACTGTCGATATTAAATTATTTTCTACATTTTTTTTTTTTTTTTCCTTTTTTTTTCTTCTTAACATTTCTTTTTAATTATTCCTTCCATTCCAGGTAATCTTATTGGGCCCTTGGCCGATGAAATAGACACTGTGATAATAGTCCCTAAAATGTTGGACACAATGTTAATAATATTTGACTTACCTATTCTATCCTGCTAATAACCAATAATACATTGAGTTTATATAAATATATATATATATATATAATTTTGCTTAAAACAATTTAATTAATGCATGCACTCAAGAAAATACTTGCAGTGCCCACTGGTTTTTTATTACTAAAATATTCAACAAGAAAAGAAAAATGACATACTTTCTACAAGGGTGGTAATTTAAATTATGATGCCATATTCATGTTAAATTATATTCATATTATATTAAATATATGTCAACCCAAACCTAATTCATTTAATAATCATATTAAAAATTAAAAATTATTATTTGATATAATTAACAAACAGTTAAATAAATTTTTATTGTATTACATATTTAACAATTTTTTTTGTATATTACAATATATTTCTATAATACTTATGATACTATATTCCAAAAATATAAGTAAATACCTTTTGAAACATAATAAATAAATTAAATTATAAAAAATATAAAATAGAATTATTAAATTATAAGTAAATTAATACATTATTATTGTTTAAATAGTTAATTGTATTATAACCGAATTCATATGTTAAGAATCTTAAATCCGAATTCACAAATTTGTATTAAATTCGTATTGGTTTGAAAAGTCATGTAAAAAATTGTCACCCTTTCCTAAAGATGACAATTTAGATTCGCATGTCATATTTGTATTGTATCAACTAAAAAATATCATATTTTAAATTAATCTATATTCGATCCATTCAATTTTTGAGTTAAGAATTTAAAACATTAATTTAATGTAATTATTAAATAAATTAAATAAGTTGCAGTGGTATTATTTATTTAATATTTTAATATACTTTTTAAAATATTATAGTATTGCCCACCTAATAATTAATGATTTTTATTCTAAACATAATTAAATATTTTTAAAATATGATAAATGTAATTGAATATTTTTAAAATATAAAAATATAAAATAAATCTACTTAATCATAAATGAGTTAATGTTATATAGTTACTTAAGTAAATATTTCTTTAATATTCGTGTTGATTTTGTCAATCTAAATTTTTTAATTTATGTCAAGTTCGTGTCAAGTTAATAAATTGTAACAAAAATTATTACCCCTAACAACATTTACAAATTTTGGGAATATGTTAAAAAAATGTCAGCAAAAATCTTAACATCTTTTCTTGTATTCATCCTCGATAGTGATGTAATTATTATTGCACCAATGTAGTAATTACCATAATTAACAATGCTTTTGTTGACTATATTTTTTTTATCATCTAATCTCTAATTCTTATTTTCTCCTTTATTACAAGCTCTCCAAAGATTAAGATATCTAATCTTCAAGGTGTTTATGTAGGCCTTTCTTGTGAAGAGATTGGAACAAGAGACCAACACATAATTCATTGTTTTTAGGGATATTATTCAGTACTTTCCTTCTATGAGGTTTTCATTAGAATTGAGAAGTGACCACTTACCATCCTTCAACACAATTAATTAACTTATCATAAATTATATATTAACATTGTTACTCTTTATTTAAAATTTAAAATATTTTTAAATACATCCCTTGAAGTTTGACGAAATTAAACATAAATATAAATTTTTATAAAATTAATAAAAAATACTCTTTAATAGTAAAAAAAAAGTTATATTTTATCATTAATTAACTAATTAAAATAATAAAATGATTAAAATAACTTTATGCATATAAGTTTATATATTAATATTATTTTTCACATAACTTTCTCTGAGTTTGAAAAAACTAATAAAAAGTACTTTTAAAAGTTATTTTTTATATTTTGACATATAATTTAATTTAATTTGATAAACATGCATAAATTAAGTATTAATTTTAATAAAATTATATAATATGAATATATACAAATATGTATTCTATTAAAATAACTATATACAAGCAAGTAATTGATAATACATATTTGTTTATATTCATATCATATAATTTTATATATATTTATCAAATTAAATAATTTATAATTTTACACAAATAAGTAATTTATAATATTGTCTTATTAAAATTAATACGTAATTTATATATAATTATTAAATTAAATTAGATGTCAAAATATAAAAAATAACTTTTGAGAGTATTTTTTGTTAGTTTTTCTAAATTCTAAAGAAGTTATATAAAAAATAATATTACTGTATAAACTTGTACACATAAGTGGGGATGGCAATTCTACTTGCAAATATGCAAACCCATAAGTCTGCTAGTACTGGTCCGTTACTGAATAGATTTAGTATGCCTTTTAGCGGGTTTAAGATATGTTTGAAAAAAAAATTGAAAACCTGTAGTGGGTTTGAAAAGAATACGAGTATGAATAGATATCCACGAATATCTAAAATGGATGTCCGCAAACCCGCTACAATTAAGTAAAATAAAAATATTAATTCATTATTTTTAATTCTCTTCTAATTATAAATCTATTGTAATCAATATTTGTGAGAGCCACCCTAAAACTTTCAAAATTCAGTGGTTGTGACTTTACACTTATGATATTTCATAAATATTTTATGTTTATTCTATCTTCAAAATTTAATAATTCTTATAATATTTTCGATTTTGCTATCTTCATATATTTTTTAATTTACTATCAGAAAATATCAATAAAAATTTAATTAATTGAATATATATTATTATATAACTAGCATATATATACCTTGAATAGCTCTGTTATATATTTAGAGTAGTTTAACAAAAAACTTGATAATAAAAACTATTATTACACTTTTAGTGCTATGTATAGAAAGTATTAAATCCGTTATCTTATTTACAAGATTAGATTTAGCAATATTTTGCTATTCTTTATTTTTGAACTTATAAATTTTTAAGCATTTATTTTTAATTTATAAATTTTTATTTTAAATTTATAACATTTTATGTATGAATTTATAAAAAAAATATTTATTTATTTTTTAATGAAACTATAATCAATTTTATTTTATATTGAATGTACTTAATATTTTATGTGAATAATGTATTTTATTTTGAATTAATACTAAAAAATTATAATTATAATTAGATATTCTATAAATTTAAATTTAATATTTAGTAATAGCATAATTATAGTTTGAAATTACAAAAAAAAGAGGCTAAAAATTTACAGATATTCGTGTGAATTTGGTAATTGTTAAAAACTTGTTTAAACAGATTTAGTAATAAAATATCAAACCCATAGTGAATTTGGTGTAGATTTAGTATTAAAATTTCTTAACAAATACGAGTTTAAAAGTATTCATCCTAAACCTGCATTGCTGCCATCACTATACATAAATTTATTTTAATTATTTTATTATTTTAATTAATCAACTAATGGTTAAACATCACTTTTTTACTATTAAAGGATACTTTTTATTAATTTTATAAAAATTTATATTTATATATAATTTTATCAAACTTTAAGAAAAGTATTTAAAAATACCTCTTAAATAAATATTTATTCCTTTATGAAAATATTTCTTTGAATAGAGTTTCAAAATGTTACTTTTTTACTATTTAAACTTTTTTTTTAATTTTTGGTATAACTTTGATTTTACATTTAATTTTTGTTCCAAAACAAAATTTCACTAGACTTAAGGTTTAGTCAAACAAATGGCTACGTGATTGCTTCAACCACATCAAATCAATGTTGTCTAGTAAATTCATGTCTACAATTCTTATGCCCTTATATATATTTGATTTAATATAAAATTAAAATATTTTTAAATATTTTTTCTGATATTTGATAAAATTATATATAGATATAAATTTTTAAAAAATTAACAAAAAATACATCTCAACAATAAAATCATTATGTTTGACTATTAGTTAACTAATTAAAATTATAAAATAACTAAAATAACCATAGATATAATTTTAGATATTAATAATATTTTTTGTATACCTCTCTCGAAGTTTCAAAAACTAATAGAAGTACTCTTGAAAGTTATTTTTATATTGTAATATCTAATTTAATTTTATTTAATAAATATATATATAAATTATGAACTAATTTTAACATGATAATAACATAAATTATTTGTTTGTGTAGAAATATAAACTATTTAATTTAATAAATATATATAAAAGATAATGATATAAATATATACAAATAATTATTATAAATTATTTATTTGTATAAAAATATTTTAATTGTTATAAAATATTTTCATGATTATTGAAATTATTTAAATGATAAATTCTTTTTTTTTTATAAAAAAAAAGAATTGAATAGGTTAAACACTTGTAAAACATCAATTTTTGTTTTACAAACAAATTTTTATTTTTAAAAATATAAAATTTTTAATTTTTGTTTTAAAATAAAATTTTATAATTTAACTAATTTTAATGATTATGAAAATATTTCACAATAGCTACAATCTTCTATACAAATAGGCAATTTATAATACTTATTCATATATGTTCATGTTTTGTAATTTTTTATATATATATTGAATTAAATAATTTATATTTCTACACAAACAAGTAATTTATGGTATTATTATATTAAAATTAGCACTTAATTTTTGTATATTTACTAAGATAAATTAAATTATATATTAAAATATAAAAAAAAACTTTTAGAAATATTTTTTATTAGTTTGTAAAATTTTAAGGGAGATATATAAAAAATATCATTAATATCTAAAATTATATAAAGTTATTTTAGTTGTCTGACTATTTTAATTAGTCAACTAATAATCAAACATAATAACTTTACTATTAGGGAGTATTTTATGTTCGTCTTTTAAAAATTTACATTTAACTATGATTTCATCAAATATTGGGGGAGATATTTGAAAATACCCCATATAAAATTTAAAGATAAGACTTTTTCATTTTTTATTTTTTTATTTTCCCTCTCAATTTTATATTTTCATTAATATCAATTTTTTTCTTGATTTTGATCCTCTTTCACCTTTTCTTTAGTGCACTTCGTATTTAAGAAAAATATGATTTTTTTTTTTTCGTAAAATTATAAAGATGAAATATAAGGTTAAAGTAAATCTTTTGATTAAAATGTTTTGGTTAAATAACTGTAAAGTCTAGAAATATTTAAAGGGTTAGGTTGGGCCAGCTTGGGGCCAACATGACCTAGTCCTTTAAAAGTGAAGCTTAGTTTAGCACGAATTCATCATGGGTCCAAGTCAAGTCGAGCCGAAAGGTAAGAATCCGTCACGAGCTCAGGTCTAGGCTCTAGGCCCCATATTTATTTTAATTAAAAAATATATTTTTTAAAAAAATTATAAAAATTCGACAAGTATGACTCATTAAAACTTGAAACTATAGGTTGTGTTGGGCCTCTTTATTTTTTTACTGGACTAGGCTTGCTCGACTTATTAACCTTTTTGACGCCCCTAATATTAAGTTAACTAATGGCGCTCACAATCTCTATGATAAAGAAATGAAAACAATTAAATATTAGAATATAACTAATAAAAAAAATTAATTAAATTCTTATTCCATATGCATTGAAATTTTCATAATTTGTAGTGATCCATGTTAACCAAAATTTGATAATTGTTAACATGAAAAGGTTTCTAAATTTGAAAATAGAACGTAGACAGACATGTAAATATAGAATCTTATAACCTAATTTATTGATATTTTCATAATTAACAATTTTTAATGTCTACCCAACGATACATTGCTTTTGAAAATGAAATCTTCTCTCTCCACCAAATATAGGAGACCAAGAAAACTAGTTATAAATATTCTAAAGATTGTTTGGTTGGAAAGTTGCAGTAGAGGTTTGACTTTTGTGGCACCCCTGCCTGAATTTCAATTAATTGCAGCCTCCCCACGTTTGAAGTAGATTACTTCTACCGACTTCCAAAGCTATTTAATTCAAGCAGCGGCCAACCAGGGCTGTTGGCTTAAATTGTCACACTGAATCTCAATCAATCAAGGAAATGTGCCGTCTCCTTTTCTTCTGGAAATTAGAGAGACTCTTTCCAATAGGGATTGATCCATCGCATTAATACGATGATATAATATAAATAATATAACAAAATTATTTAATTAATTAAAAAATTTATATATTAATAATAAATAAAAAAATAAATATAAATTTTATTTTTAATTAATATAATAAAAAAATTTATAAAATTTATTTTTAATTTTTAATTTTTTATTAATTAAATAATTTTATTATATTATTTATTTTGATATAATAAAATTATTTTATTAATATAATAAAACTATATTATCTCATGCTTACTCTCAAAATCTTCTACTTTAGTAGGCAATGGTTTCCTACAGTCCTAAAAGAGCTACTCCTGTCTCAAATGAAATTTATGATGCTCCTCGGTACTCCTCTCTCAAATGAAATTTGAGATTATGATGCTCCTCTGTACTTTACAAAAGAGGTCAAAAAGTGTTGAAAAACATTAAATTTTTGTAAAACTCACTCTGTTTTTATTCATTTTTCACACTCAGCATTTTCATCTTACAATAATTGTAACTTAAAATTACCACACTTCAATGCTAAAGAAAACCTTAAATTTATGCAACTGCTGTCGTGTATAAACAAAAATTTGAGTTAAAATGAAGCATAAAAGTTCCCGACGTATCCCCCCAAGTTTGAGAGGGTTAACCTGAAAAGAAAAGAGTGGAGAAAGACAGTAGTTTATCTCACATCAAATTTACATACTTATTGAATGAACTGAAGGAAACACTTGTCCAGGCAACTACTTTGCGATGGGTAATACACAATCATTGAAGGATTACATACTATGGCTACCCATGACTATTAACACATTTAATATTTTACCAACAAACATTTAAAGAGATTCCAGATTCAAAAGGCTAGAAACAGAGCGAGTTACTGATCTTTTGAGTATGAAATGCGATTCAGTTTATGTCTGTAGATTGTAAAAGGGATGAGGATGCCCTCTCAATGTTCTTACCTGAATATGAAGGCGTAACATTTCCAGTTTGAAATGATGAAGTTGAAGAGGGAGCTGGTGCTGAGGCTGCAAAAGTTGAGAGAGCACTGATATTACTGCTCATATTGATGCTGGTTCCACCAACAGATCCTTCAGTAAAAGCCTTGGGTGCTGGTGGCCTCTCAATCTCCATAATTCCTTCTAGCATCTGCACCACTTTTCCCATCATTGGTCTCTGAGACGGCTGTTCCTGGATGCACCAAAAGCTCACTTGAATAGCCCTAATGACTTGCTCCATATCCACATCTTGGCCAGCCAACCTTTTGTCAACAATGCCCTCAACATTACCCTTCTCAAACTCTTCATATGCCCACAGTGAAAACTTCTTTCGATTAGTTTCAGGTGAGACTTCAAAATTCCTCCTCCCACTCACTATCTCCAACAAAACCATTCCATAACTATAAACATCAGACTTCGAAGTTATTGGGAGATTTGCAAGCCATTCTGGTGCCAAATAACCTCTTGTCCCTCTAACACTTGTTAATGTTCGGTATCTGTGGTCCTTTGGGTGTATGAGCTTTGCAAGGCCAAAATCGGACACTTTGGCATTGTAATTCTCATCCAAGAGGATGTTTTCTGGCTTTATATCACAATGAACAATGCAGTCTCGGCACTCCTCATGAAGGTATGTGATTCCCCTAGCAGTGCCAAGAGCAATGTTAAACCTACTGTCCCAGTTCAACGACTTCCCTGACTGCTCTTCAGTTGCAAAAAGGAAATCATCAAGAGACCCATTTTTCATGAACTCATACACCAGAAGCCTATGCCTCCCCTCAGAACAAAAGCCAACCAATCTCACCAAATTTAAATGATGAGTGCTACTTATTGTAGCAACCTCCATCCTAAACTGTTTTTCACCTTGCTCAATCCCCTCAAGTTGCTTCACTGCAACAACTGAGCGATTAGCAAGAACCCCTCTATAAACAGCCCCAAATCCTCCTGCCCCAAGCTTCTCCTTAAACCCCTTAGTTGAGCGTTGCAGCTCCTTATATGAGAACTGCACAGGTGCACCAGATGCATACTCAAGAAGTGCATATTGAGCTGACAAGCTCCCAAATTTGGGACTATTTCTACAACACCAATACCATAACCCACCCTCCAATGCAACCAAAACCAAAAGCGTAGCCAAGATGACAACAGCAATTATCCATGCTCGCAATCTCCAACTCTTGCTTTTCTCTACAGTCTGTGAGGAAGATGAGGGATTTGGTGACACTGGTCCACAAACCTTAACATACGAGGTGCTAGGAAGTGCCGGATTTTCATACCCACTAACAAAGTCTGGTGTTTTCAAGTAGCACAACCCACTTCCATCGGATAACGAAGTGGATGCAACACAAGAACCAGTGACTAAACAATTCAATCTACAAGCTGATATCCCTACAAAGAAAACCTGAGAAGTTAATTCAGGCTGAAATGTCAAGAATTTCGTATGTGCCAATTCTAACATCGTAGCACTCCCAGGACAATCCTGAATCTCTACTTTTCTTTTACACCCCTTTCTACTATCTTTTGCATCTATCAGTTCAAAGTTTTGACTCGGACACCCACAAACTGGATCCGAACCAGAATCATTATAACTACAAATACCCATATTTCCACAATAGCCATATACTTGACACTGATCAGCTACAGCCGCCCATCTTCTAGTAATAGTTCCAGTACCTCTAGCAGAACTATAAATCCTCAAATTCCCATCACTATCTAACCTCAAGAACCTCAATATATCACTCCCTTCTGCATAATCACTACTATAAGCAATAATAACTGCGCTGGGTAACGTATCATCAATTATAGACAAAATCCCAATAGGCTGCAATCTTAGAATTGGCGATGTCAAATTTGAGTCAATAGATGAATTTAATCCTTCATTCCAATAAGTTGTACTGTCATTCCACCTCAGTGTTAGGTTTCCTGATTTAAGAAGACTAAATGAGTAAGACCCAGATCGCAGAGTCTTACCGTTAGTAAAGTTCTGCGACGGGATGATAGTATCGGTAGGGTTGTCAAACGAAGACCAGACTGCAACGCTGTCGTTTCTGAGAAGCACAAGATTGCCAGAGTCATCGAGAGAGGCAGATGAAACATTACGATTTTCAGTGGACGAGTCCCAGACGGTAGCGCCGGAGCCGTTGATGAGGCGAAGAGTCCCAGTTGGAAGAAAGTGAAAGGACCCAGCTGAGTCAACTGTTCTGCCAGTCGTCCAGACAGGAACTCCGCCGGAATAAGTGATGGCGGGGATGAAAGAAGTGGAAGTTGGCTGAATGAAGGAAAGGGAAAAGGTCCCGTTGGGAGAAGGCCAAGACTGGCTAAGATTTGAGGCGTAAAGGGTGGAGCCTAAACGTATATTAGCGGATGAGAATCGGAAAGAAAAGGTAAAGAACAGAACAAGAAACAAAGATGAAGGTTTGATCTTCATTGTTGTTGTGGTTGTGCGTTCAGTGTTTGCAATTCAATCTGTGAAGAGGAAGAGATTGGTATGGTTTCTGTTTTTGGTGGCGAGGGTGAGAGGATGGGGGATTGGGGAAAGAGAGAGAGGAAGAATACTTTGACTAGGCAAAGAGAAGAACGACTTTTCAATTTGATTTGCCAACCATAGTCAAGTCGTTCGCGCAATAGCGGATTTTGACTTTTGTGCAATTTTATTTGGGTAATGGGAAAGCAGTTTGACATTGTGACATTGCTTTTTTTTACCCTTCTAGAAAATTTTTCTCAATTTCGGCCGGGTTAAATTGAAATAGTTGAAATATGGAGGAGTTTACGTACATCTTAAAATTTAATTCACACATTCGTATCATAATAAAATATTTTAATTTATTTAAAAATTTAATTTTTTGTTAAGAATAATTTAATATAATTAAATAAAAAATATTACTCTTAAAACGATTAAAATCTAAAAATCAAGAAGTATAGATTATTTTGTATTCTTATAATTTCAAAACCAAGAAAGTAAATAAGTAATTTAAGGTCTTTAAAGGCAAAAAACTTGTTTAGTCTTTCAATGGCTTTGTCTATCTCATTCACATTATTTTTAGTCACTATGGTGTCTTCTACATATATGAGAAGTAAGATGATACTTGTGTTGTATATTTTGAAAAAAAAAAAAAAAAAGGTATCAGACCTTATGTTGATGAATTGTTAGTGTTGTAAGATTGATTTAAGTTTGTCAAATCATGCTTTTAGAGCTTGATTTAGTTTATATAAAGCCTTCTTCAGCTTACAGATGTGATTAAGTGCTTTTAAACTCTGAAAGCCTATTAGTTGATACATGTAGATGACTTCATTTAGCTTACCCTTAAAAAAAGTATTGTTCACATCAATTTATCTTGAACTCTAATTTTCATAGACAACTAATGTCAATACAATCTTGATTGTAAAAGGTTTGACTATAAGGCTAAATATTTTTGAACCTTAGCATCTATAAAAAATTTTTGACAACCAACCTAACTTTGTATTTTTGTATGCTTCCATTTGCATTTTATTTTACTTTAATTATCACCTATTGCAAACCACCTTTATATCTAATTTATTAGGTTTAAGATCTAAGGTTTGATTTTTGGTTACAACCTCAAAACCTATTGCATAACCTCTTTCTACTAAGTATCCTTGAGTACTTCTTCTTCATTAGTCGTAATAATAGCTTTAAACTAATCAGCTACTTTATTTAAGAAAATTTTAGCTTAAAAATTCTTGTTTTATTTTTGGTTACCATAAGATGTCATGTTATAGCTGAATGAATAGAAGGGACTATTATTATAGTTGATGGTATTTGGAATTCTGACTTGAAATAGAAGTTTGTGTGTTTAGTGGTAAAGTTGTGTCTAGTGTTTTAGAATGCAAATGCCTTTGGTGTACATATGATGAAAGGGTATACTATCTATTACTTTTAAAGCCATGACAAGCACCTAAATTTTGTTGTTAATCCCTATATCATATTGATACCAATTTGGCATGGTTAACAAAGGTAAAGGTAAAGCTATTTGATCACTTGATCCCTTTTGTACATGAGAGATGAAATTTAGATCAAATGTAAAGAGAAAATTATCTTCATTAAAGACAAAATTTCTCACTATGTACATTATGTTAGAAAGGTGTAGGCATAAGTACCCATTTTGGTGTGCACTATATCCTATGAAGATATTTATAAAGGTGTGGAATTGAAACTTATTTTTATTATAAGGTATTAGGAAGGGAAAATGCTCTCACTTAAACACCTTGAGTAGTTTTAAATAATGTTTATTGCTAAAAATTGTTTCAAAAAGGTGGTCTATTGTCAAGTATAAGTGTTGGTAATATGTTGATAAGATATATGGATGTGTAAAAACCTCCCATCAAAATTTTAAAAGCATATTTAACTATGCAAGAAATGCAAGACCAGTTTCCACTAAGTGCCTATATTTTCTTTTAACCTTTCCATTTTGATA
Organism: Khaya senegalensis; assembly: GCA_032402905.1. Lineage (NCBI taxonomy): Eukaryota > Viridiplantae > Streptophyta > Magnoliopsida > Sapindales > Meliaceae > Khaya > Khaya senegalensis. The sequence continues at coordinate 4,150,087 of CP135544.1, forward strand.
ACAGGCATAGGGACTTGAATATCTAAGATTGACCCTTTATTTTCATAAATAACTGTTAAAAGGCTTGAATTCACCCTTTATGTCACATTAAATTGTTTCCATTTTGGAATTTAAGGTATTTTAAACTTGACTGTTGAAGAACTTGAATGTTGTGATTGTATCTAACTTGTAAGAATATGGGAATGTCCATGTCAATCTATTTTAATAATCTACAAAGGTAATGTAAAACCTATATCCATCAATAGAGGAGATTGGAGTAAAGTTTTATAAATCTATATGAATCAGTTCTAAAGAATTTTTGGTTTTGGTTTTTATTATTTTGAAATGCACTTTATGTATTTTTCCATATTGGCATGTTGAGCAAAAAAGGAATTGAACTGAAGTATCTTCATTAATAAAGTGGATATCAATACATGACAAGTCAATGAAAACTCTCACATTTGAGTGACCTAATCTTTTGTGTCATAATTCTCATACCCTTTGAGTTTTCAGGTCTTTAAAAATCTATACAAAATTGGACTTAAATTCAATATGCTTTTTTGCATACATAAGGCTTGAAAACAAAACTAAGTTTTCTAACCTAAATAACTGTGTAAAAAACATAAAACACTTTTACAACTGATATATGCCTTCTTAGCCACTCTTTACAATAAAAGGTTGTTGCTTCTTCAAATCCTTCACAACACATAAGTTTTTATTGAAAATAATAATGGCATTATTATCATCCAACAATTATGAGACACTAATTAAGCTCTAGGTAATTTTGGGCATATAAAAAAGTTTATTCAATTTAACATGTTTTTGAACTTTTGTACAAAGAAGTTTATTTTAATATTAACAATCTTAATAAATTTTTGTCTAATATTGTTGTTTTTTTATTGCAGGAATACAATGAAGTATTCTCGGATGATGTTTTTAGTCGGTTACCACCAATTAAAGAGATGGAATATCAAATCAATTTTGTATGTAGTGTTACCATACCTAATCTACCAACTTATAAGAGTAATTCCGAAAAAACAAAGAAGTTTCAAAGGTAAGTTAAAGAGTTAATGACTAAAGAAAACATAAGGAAGAATATAAGTCTATTGTAATTCTAGTTTTACTTGTGTCTAAGAAAGATGGATAGTAAAGGAAGTATGTTGATTTAGAGTTATCGATATCATAGTAATAATTCGAGAATGAATCCTTTTGACAGGGAAAATGATGAGAATCAATATCAAATTTATAATGATTTTTTTTTACATGTCAATTGAACATATTACAAAGATAAGAAAAGAAACATAACTTATTTGAAATATATTTTTGTAACGTTTTAATTAGGCTATCTAGTGTGTTTAGCATATGCATATGTTTTAATTAGTTACTTTTTTTAATTATTTTAAGATTTTTATTTTTATTTTTGATTATATTTTTTAATTCCTACTTATTTTATAATTGAACTTTTAATCCTAATTATTTAAGAATTTAATTGTAAGCCTTATATGAATAAGCTTAAACAACATTGTAATTATATATTATATTTATTCAATTAAGATTAAGAGGCATTCAAATCTTTTTTTATACTTTTGATTCGTGATTAATGAATCATTATATCAATCTTTTTATCATTAGTTTTCATTCCTTTAATCATTGAATTAAAATTTTTTAAATTGAATTTTAGTTTTCTTGAAACCTTGAAACCTAAATTCTAATTCAAGTTGTTAGATTTTAAAATTGATATTTTTGGATTCACATCAGTTTGATATTAGAGTTTTGATTCTAAAATTAGGTTTGCTTATTTTTAAATTCTATTGTATTTCTTATTATAAAAAAAAAATAAAACAAAAGATGAGTTACTGTTTGTCACACTACTCACGAATACTATTTATTTAACATTTGTCTTGTGTCTTTTATCTTTTCTTGTTAAATCATGTCTTCTTGTTTAATTTGTGTTCATCTTTATTCATTAAATACTTGTTAGGGTTACAAAAGAAATTAAATTTGAATCCCTTTTTTGTGATTATTTTGTGGTTATCATAATTATGTCATTTTCACTATTTGATTCAATATTTATTACAGTAAGTTAGTAGAAAAGAAATCCAAAACAAAAAAAAAAACAAAGAGAGAGAAAAAAGGTCAATAACGAAAAAGAAAAGAAAGAAAAAAGAAACATTAATTGCAACAAAAAGGGTGATTTGTATCTTTATAAGATTTTTTTCCTAATTAATTCGTCATATTTATTTAATTGCAAATTCTTCTTGTGTTTGTTTGCTTCTAAAAGTTTGATTCCATTATTAATTCCTTATTTTTATTTCAGTATGACTACTATAAACAAAAAATTACTTAGTTGAATTTATTTAGTTTAATAAATAATTAAAAGAAGAAGTTAGAGCAGTAAAAAGTAAGAAAGTATGCGCCTATTATAGATAAAAGCTAAATCAAGTGAAACACGAGTGTGAGTAACATAATTTGAGTGCAAACACGTAAAAGAGTGTAGTAAAATTTATTACTAATATTTCTTTACAATTATCAAATATATCTCATAAGGATGACTCATCCAATAAAGAAGAGGAAAGAAGCTCTTTTTTCGTGTTAGAAGCTATCCAACAATAATTTAAGCGAATAAATATGATGTTTAATGAAATAAAAAAAATGAATAAACAAAAAATTCCCTTATTGCATTAAAAATAAGGACAAAATAACAGAAGACCTAATATTAGAAGACAAAGTAAGCATGCATTTGTAGAAGATTTTGAGAGAAATAATAAGAATGAAAAAGTGAATGAAAAGCATAAAGAGACAATATTTGATATAAGTGGATTTATGCCAAACTTTAGAAAGCGTGATAGAAGAGTTAGGAGAAAATATAGGGGCCAAGATATGATAGATTAACAACTTAAGGAATATTAAAATAAAAATACCTCATTTTCAAGGGTGGAATGATTCGGAAGCTTACATAGAATAAGAAAAAACTAAAGACTTGATATTTAATTGCCATAATTATTCAGCGGAGAAAAAAGTAAAATTAGTTGTTTTAAATTTACTGATTATACAATCATATTGTAGGATCAATTGGTGATAAATCGAAGGAGAAATTATAAAAAATTTATTGAATCTTGAGGTGAGTTAAAAACTATTATTATGAAACATTTATTCCTAATTACTATTATAGGGATTTGTATCAAAAATTACAAAATCTTACTCAAGGGTTTAAAAGTGTGAAGGACTACTACAATAAGAAAAAAATAGCCATGATTAACACCAATGTAATAAAGGATAAGAAAATTACTACAGTTAGATTTTTAAATGGGTTGATCATTATATAGCAAATGTGATAGAGTTGCAATATTACGTGAACTAAAAGGACATGGTGCATATAGCTATAAAGGAAGAGCAACTTAAAAGGAAGGAAAATAGGCTAGCTCAATATTTTGGTTCATCTTCTTCATGAAAGACTAATTGAACGAAAGATGATAAGGTCTTTTCTAAGTACATGTCCTAATAAAAGCGAAGGTATATCCAAAAGCAAAAGAAGAAACACTAAATAAAAGTGAAGGTATATCCAAAATTCAAACTCGTAATTGTGATATTAAATGTTTCGTTGTTTAGGTGTAAGACATATAGCTTTTTAATGTTCAAATAAGAGGATTGTGCTCTTACAAGGTAATGGAGAAATCGAAACTAAAGGAGAAAGTGATAAAGAAACAATGCCACAATTTAAAGATGCTAGTAATAATAGTGTAGAATTTTCAGTTGATGACAAATCACTTATTATTAAGTGTGTCATGCCTTAAATCAGGATTAGTGATTGTTAAGTTAAAAAAATCAAAATTCAAATAAGCACATCAAAATCAATAGTCAAAAGGTCAAAAAATACTCTGGAGGCTTAAAATATATTTAAAAATGATAATAATAAAAATAAATCTAATAAAATCATACAGGATTATATGAATTCTTGCTTTATTTAAAATAAATAAATACTTTAAAAGTTCAGTGGTCTATATAAATCATATACCATAACATAATTCAAAGTACGATAATTTAAATATAAGTTAATAAGAATATACCAACTAACTAGTGATTGAAAACTTGCTCGTTTTATCTCTTAGAACCCAAACGTACTACTTACTTTTTGATATCCATAACATGTTTAAAATACTTCTCAAGGAAGAAAAAAAGGGTAAGCAAAACTACAATGCTCAGTAGAGATTCATATCACTTACCTAAACTAATTTTACCTAAAAGTCTGTATAATTAATTTTTAACCAAAAAAAATTTTTGCATACCCAATTTTAATAAAATTATTGATAATACTAAAATTTAAAATTTACACTTTATACTATTATATACGTATACATATACATACGATAAAAATAAGTATCATCAATTTTATCTTAATCATATCAATACAAAATATACTAAAGGGGCGCACCCACATCCGTATGCTACTCTTATTCCACTCAACTTCTACTCACTTATGCATCTCAAAGGCCAATTATAAGTTGCATGCTTTAATTACAGAAATATTTAATATATATATATATATATTGAATATTTCTGTAATTATATATATTAAATATTTTTGTAATTACAGTATGTAAATGGCTCAAAGCCTAACCACTATAGTACTAATGTATAGATAATATAGTAAATTTAATAAATATTTGGGCAATATAATGGTGAGAAATCAATAAAACTCATATTGTATACTATTCATCAAAACCGTACATGTTATATATTTTCATTCTATGCAGATAATATTTAAATCAATACAAATTTGGCACGTCATAATTGCTAGACGTGCCACCAAAATAATTTATTATAAAAATACATAATTAAATTTTTAAATAATTTAAAATTTATTTTCAAGTCATAATTATAATCATAAACACATGAAAATGTATATATATTCATATATCCATTTTATATTTTTAAAAATAAACAACTAAATAAGTGTTGAAATTTTTACCTTAATTGTCTTGATTTACATGCATTTAGGTTTAAAAAGTTATTTAATAATTTTAAACTCATGGTTGAATTGTTCTTGTCAAAACGAGTCCAACGGATATCTTCAAGGTCAAAAATAATGTTCGGAAGGCCTAAAACGAAAAGGTTAACCAAGAGTTGACTGTTGACCAATCAACTCATTGGTCAAGGCTGGTCAATGATGTCGGTGATTCAAAATTCTATGAATCGGGTAGTGGTTCCTTATGAGTACTATAGATTTTGACTTCTTGAATCAATGGCACGATCCATTTTTTCATCCGATGCACCGTTTGTCAGAGATCTAATTAAAAAGTAACGACTCTGGTAACTTTTTCAGCAACAATCTAACAACTTTTCGTTCTAAACTTTGTCATTATTTTATTCTACTCGTTGAGGTGAATTTATCGATATGCTCAATTTTTTAATAAAAGGTCATGATTGACTAGAAAATTGAGTTAAAAATTTTTTAAAACTTTAAAGAGGATTTGCTAACTTATCAAAAGTTGAATTAAGGTGAGATTTGCGATGGTAAAATAGTAATGTCGAAGAACATGTGTAGTTCAAAAATGGTGTCAATTAGAGGTTGCGAAAGGATTCGTCGAAATAGCAACCGGAATAAAAAAGAGAGAGAAATATTTTTAAAATTATAATGAGACCAAAAATATTCAAAAATTGTACAATTTTTTTTTTTACAATTTTGTCCTCTAAAAAATTAATAAATATTCTCATATTTTGTAATATTTATATATTTATATGATATTTTTCAAAATGTTAGAAGGCATGTATTAAGTACACAAATTAAAGAAAATGATAATAATCAATAAAAAGAAATCTTCCATACTAGATGTCATATCAATAATAAGATATGTAGTATAATTATTAATGAAACAAGTTATACTAATGTGACTAGTAGTACTTTAGTTGAAAAATTGAATTTAATTACCATTAAGCATCTTAGACTTTATAAACTTCAATAATTGAATGAACGTGGAAAGGTACAACTAACTAAGTAAATAATTGTTACTTTTTTAATTGGAGGTATTCTAATAAAGTGTTGTGAGATGTTATCCCTACGTATGCGAGTCATATATTATTAAGCTAGTTGTGACAATATAATAAAAAAGTTATTCATAATGGATTTCAAAATAGATACTCTTTTTTAAAAGATAATAAAATCCATTACTCTTATTCTATTGACCCAAAACAAGTATATAAGATTCAACTAAAATTAAGAAAAGAAAGTGAGTTAAGAAGAAAAAGTGAAATCGAGAGTATGAAAAAAGAAAAAAAGTGAAAATAAAAATTCAAGAAAGATTGAGAGTTAAAAAAAAAAAGTCAAAAAAAAATTATTATTAAAAAGGAAAAAAAAAAACAATTAAACTTTTATACTAAGGAAAGTAGGTCAAAACTGCTTTTTATGCCAACCATCCTATATTTGTGCTTGTGTATAAAAAAACTTATTTTAACACTAACAATTTTAACAAATTTTTGCCTAATGTTGTTGTTTTTTAATTGGAGGAATATGATAACTTATTCTTGGATAATATCTAGTAAGTTGCCACCTATTAAAGGGATAGAACAACAAACCAATTTTGTACTTAGTGTTATCATACTTGATCTACTAGTTTATGAGAGTAATTCCAAAGAGACAAAAAAACCTTCAAAGATAAGTTAAAGAGTTAATTATTAAAGGGTACATGAGAAAAAACATGAATCCATGTGCACTTTCAATTTTATTTGTGCCCAAAAAAGGTAGATTGTGGAAGATATATATTGATTTTAGAGCTATTGATATCATAATAATGATTTGAAGACGAATTTTTTTAAAAGGAAGAGGAGTGATGAGAATTAACATCAAGTTCACAATAACTTTGTCTACATGCCAATTAAATATATTACAAGAGCAAAAAAGAAAATATAACTTATTTGAGATATATTTTTGTGATATTTTAATTAAATTTTTTATTGTATTTAAGAATACTCTATATGTATATATTTTAATTAATCATTTTTTTTAATTATTTTAAAATTTTTATTCCTAATTATTTTATATTAGATTTTTTATTTTTATTTATTTTATCTTAAAATTTTTAATCCTAATTGTTTAGGATTTTAATTGTAAACCTTATATAAAGGGGTTTAAATAATATTGTAATTAAATATTATATTTTATTCAATTAAGATTGAGAATATTGCTATTCTTTTTTATTCTTTAAATAATTTTGTGAACTTATCAAGAAATTTTTTTGTGGCATTTAAATTTTTTCTTATATTTTTGATTCATGATTAGTATATTATTGAATCAAAATTTTTAACGTTACTTCTTGATTTTTTTAATTATTGGGTCAAAATTTTTTAATGTGACTATTAACTTTTTCAGGATTTGAATTTTAATTTAAATTGTTAGATTTCAATATTAATATTCTTGGAATTTACATTAATTCTCTTAAGTTTTAACAATACCCATGTGACATGCACTCATTTAAGATATAAAAAATATATCTTAAATATTAACATTTATTTTAATATAAAAAATAAAATAACAATAAGTCAGTAGTGTTGATCCAAAATAAAAATAAAAAATATTATTTATATAAAAAATTTATTTACAATCTATTATTGTTGGAATAAAATAATGGGTTATGGTAGAAATAATTCTATTTGTGGATAGTAATAATGACAATAAATATTAATTTACCAAAAAATAAATTTTTATTTTAGAAAAAAGTTGACAATTATTAAAGAAAACAATCTGCAAGTTTAGAATTTAAAAATGATTTGTTTTTTTATTTTCAACAATTTTAAATTTTTTTAGATTAAAATAAATTTGCAGTGATGATTATTGTTATAAATGCACATACAACAACCAATACACTTAATGAAAGAGATTTACTTGAGAACTATTTTAATATTTACCAAGTGTAGTGTAAAAATTAGTTTTTAAAATTTGTTAAGTAGGTGCATGAAGTAAAATGGTGTTCAAATTATATTTTATGGTGCAAATAATTTGCCCTAAAATATAAAACAAAAATTTATAAGAAGTGATAATATTTAATTTATTTCAATTAAGTTAAACAACTTATAAAATGTATTATTTAGTAATAAGTACTCATTTTGGTCAAGGAAAAGGACATGAACTCAAAATTTGGTTAAAGTACACTTTAATATCTCTTTTTTTTTTAAATACTCGTTTGTTAGTTAAATTTGTTTTTTTAGTCGAAAATAAGAGGAATATAATACATTTAACAATTACAATGACACTTTGCATAATATAAAATTTTAATTTTAATTTATATTAATATTTATAAAATAAGATATATTAAAATAAATGAGAGGCTGACAAAGCCAAAACAAATCCTCATTGTTATAATTGAATTTCATTTTTTTTTTTTAACATACGCTAAGGGTGGAGTTATTTTCGATAGTAAAACACTGAAAAAAAACTCCAAAACAAAACAAATAGCTATGATAAATGATGATACACTACCACCATCATTGAAGTCAGCAATCTATTTTTGTCTTAACTATTTTAAAATGTAGAAAGAAACTACTAAATAATTTTATCCTTATCACAATTGAAAATTCAACATCTAATTGCACTTGGTTCAAGGCTTTTATCCCTTTAAGCATTATAAATAAGGATCTTGGTATTCCACAGAAAAATAGAAGTCACGAAAACACATAGCAAGAGAAAGTAAAGTGGATAGACTTAAAGATAAATAATATGTAGGGTCTTGAGTTAAAACAAAGAATCTAGTTTTGTGATCTTCCTCCACCCTTTTGGAGGGTTACTTAATTGGCGCAAATACACGTAAAACGGATACTTTACACCCCCGCACCCCCTCCCCTTTGGTCTCTAACATTAGTATCAAAACATGTTTTGATTATTTCACGTCATATCATACCATTAATATTGTATTATTTTCTTTTCTCACATTATTAGCTTTATTATTTTATATATATTTATGTCATATATGCCTTATTCTTATTAGATAACTTACACAGTGGTTATTATAATAACAATAACTTTCTTTATAGAATTTCAAATTATACAAGTTATTTTTTATTAGAAACTAAAGATATGGAGCTTTTTAATAATATCTTATTCACTATTAGATTGAAAGTAATTTGTTTGCAGTAATTAAAATAATATGTCTTAAATTTTAACAAGTTAAGGAAGTCAAATTCTAGAACAAAAATAATTTATTTAAATCTTACTTTGCTTAAAATGAGAAAAACTATGTTATGACTACCTTTGTATAGGGAGAAAACATTCTTGCCTTAAAAGAAAATAAAAAAGAGAGAAAAAAAAAAAGGATCAAGATACTAGTTAAGGAAAGCAAGGAAGAGTTTTAAAAAGTCCAAAATAAAGAAGAGTGCTTTTTTTTTTTCTATTCTTTTGGTTCCTTTTTATATTTTATTTATTTTCATCATGTTCTTTAATAGCTAAATTTTTTTTTGTTATGGTTAGAGATGAAACTTTAAATTAGTTTCTTTTTGGTTTATGTTAATTTAAGTAATTTTCAAACTTAATTATAGTAATTTTCATTTGTATTATGCTTAAAGATTAGTATTGCATGTTTAAATAATTTAATATTGTAACTTTTGTGATTTATATATGTGACATATGTTAGGATATATTTTAAAAGTCATTTATGTTATTGATTTTAGAAATATTTTTTCTTACATATACATTACTTATTAATAAAAGAAAGAGTTATTTATTCACAAATATATGTTATTTTCTTTATTTAATTATATATATAAATAAAATATATTTGTGAATTATCCTAATATTTTATTTAATTATTAATAAAATTTTTAAAATTGTTCCCTACAAAGGTGATATTAAATAGGCAATAATATTGCATAATCAATATACTAAATATCTCCAATGAATATTATAAGTTGATATTAATACAGGTAACATAACAGTCACGCTATTAAGACATTAGTATAAATTAAATAGTTAAAGAACTAATTTTTTCAAATATGAATACATAACAATAAATCATGTGGTATTGTATATAGTTAATAATTTATCGTATAATTATATAAGTGTACAATGTTATCTTTTAATCTTAGATATTATAATCGAATCTGATATAAATTCATATAATTCATATGGTGTATAATTTTAAGATTAATCATATCTTGTATGATAAAACTGGTTTGAACACATTTTATTTACATTGAAACGAATGATAATCAAGACAATATCTATTGACTCGATGTATAAAATTGAAATTTTTACTAACTCGATCTAAATTTAAGTTCCTTAACAAATATTAATAAATAATTAAAATATAAATCTTTGGTTAAAGTAATTAAATATCACATGAAAGAATTTGTGGTAATGAATTTAGTGCATATTGATTGATGGTTTATATTAATAGTAATATAAAATTTTGATATATTATGGACCTTTATTCAATTAGAATTGAACGATGAAAAAATTTTAACCATACGATATGTACAATTAAGATGAGATTTGATAAAATATAACTTTATTATAGTTCAAGAGTTATGGGATATTACTAGATATTAACCATAGTCGTTGAACTTTCGAATAGTTTAAAACTTGAAAAATTCAGAATAAATTTACAACTATTAGATAATGAATTTACATGATTACACCATTAACCAAAGACTGTGAAAGAAATATTTAAGAGAGAAAATATTATCGATAGTAAAGCTAACACTTTTAAGATAATATTTAGATCGAAAAAAATATATATATAATTATTTTATATATATATATATATATATTTAGGAATTATTTAAAGTATTTAAAGAATTTTTTTAATTTTATATTAAAATATAATTGAATATAAATTACATGGTCATATTAATAATATGAATTATTTAAAGATATATATGTAATTGTGTAATTATTGAATAATTACACATGAACCCATAAGTTATGCTTAATTATATTTGATTAAGAATTAATCAAATATCTTGTATTTAAGTACATAGATTTAAATATATAAAATAAAATTTATTGAATGATTACCATTATATCCACGACACATATTCACCTTTATTAAAAAATAAGGGTAAATGAAAAAATGCATGGATATTTTTAAGTATATGTATGGCTTACTTTACTAAATTAAAACATAAAAAATTTATAAACTTTAGACATTCTCCCAAATTCGGCCAAACATCTCTCCAGGCATTTTGTGGTGTAAATTATAGTGCTTTCACGTAATTGAAGGTATGTACTCATCATCTTATGCCTTATGTATGATTAAAACTCATCTATAATGGCTTTTTATGCATATATGAAATATGTACACTTAACATTCCAAGTGTTTGATAAAATACTTGAATAAACCCAACTCAATGTTTAATGCATGTTAAAATATATTTCAATCCTTTAATACATTGATTCAATATTTTGAGGACCACACCAATCTTGTCTTAGGTGCTTCTAATATAAATAAATTATGATAATATAATAATCACATTAATTTGATTGCTGTTGCATATTCTTATTATTTTAACAGTGTTTGATGCATTTTAGACATGATAATAATTGGCTCATACTAAGTATTATTACTTACTATTACAGGTAAGTTTAAATTTCACATTAAGATTAAATTCATAATAAATGAAAAATTAATACATGTGGTCATATTGCATGTTAAGAGGATTATTACCATATTTAGTTGCTAAAATTTATTAATTATACAAATTTGCCATAAAAGTGACAATTAGTAGTGAATTCTTATTACTCTAGCACCTTTATCTTAATAGATTTCTTACTCTTGATTTATTCTTTTAAAAAATTTCTATTCTATTCTATATATTGTTTCTATTTTAATTTAATTAAACTTTGATATTATTTATTTATTTATTTTGCACTCATTTGAAATTTTTTTTATCAATTCATTTTACAATTTAATAATAAAAAAAATATTAATTTAACTTATTATATATGGGATGGACTTTATGAGAATACTTGACATATTATAATTGATGCATATACTTGTACATTTTAATTTCAATTCTAGAATGTTTAAATTAAAGCAATTAGAATATAACAAGTTTTAGCATTGTTGTCGAAGAATATGCTTTAAATAAAGTTTTTAATTAGTAAACTGTAGATTATATTAGTTAGGATTCTAATAGGTATCATTTGCATTCAAATCCTAGTTTCATGAAGTTACATTTTTATTTTTTATTGTTATCGCATTACAATTGCATTTTAGGAATTAACATCAATATAAGAAGCTAATTTTAGATTTAAATTTTCCTATTTAAATTAGAATTCTATTTGCTTGTTAGAGTTTATTTCTTATTAGGATTTTATTTTATATTTCTTCATTTAACTTTTTTTCTCTTGTGCTTTCTTTTCTTTTCTTTTCTTTTTCTTTTGTTTTGTCTTCCTTATTTCTTATTTCTTTTTAAAGTTTTATACTTGGATCATCTTCAAAGTTCAAGAATGTAGAAAAAGAATTTTTATCTTTAAAAGAGACACCTTTCACTAAATTTCAAAATTTAAAACAATTTTGTGAAACAAATAAATTTAGAGTTGAAGAAGAAGAAATTTTAAAGCTAGTAGAACAAGTTGCACCTACTTTTACACTAATTCTTGAGCAACTTAGATTTTCTACACCATCAAAGATGGCTAACAACTAACAAATCATTGCACTACTTACTCTTGAAACTTGTTTTTTTGCCTCAAATGAAGCAATACACCTTGTATTGTTTATGCTACTACAAACACCAACAACTATGAGATCAGATCTAGAATGATCAATTGCTTCCTCATTTTCATGGATTGACAAATGAAGACCCCCGGCTTGCATGTGAAAGAGTTCTATGAGATTTGTGCTACTACCAATATAAATGAATTAAATGGATAACAAATTCAATTAAGGTTTTTTTTTTATTTCTCATTTAAGAATAAAGCAAAGAATTGGTTGCAGCAAAAACTCTTTCCTGCCATAAGAGCTAATCAAGTAAGGAGAGACATCATGGGACTTTAACAAGGTAAAAGAGAATGTTTTGAAAAGTATTGGAAAAGATATAAGAAGTTATTACTCAAGTGTCCTCATCATGGTGTCCCTTTACATCCCAATACTTTTACAAGGGTATGCATTCTAAAAATCAAAATTGTTTATGGGGCACCCTATGGAATTTTTAAAAAAAATTATATAAAACAAAAGGCATTGAATCTATTTGAAGCAATATCAAAAATTCTCAAAGTGGATTATCCACTATCAAGAACCATAGAAATTTTTAATTCAAAAGCCTAGATATCATCTTTTGTTTCTAAATAAATAAATTTGTTTATGGCTATCCTACTTGGTTCACAAAACCAACAATAAATTTATTCAATATGTGTTAGACTAGATTATTTAACAAAAGTTTCTCAATTAAATTCAATAGAGAATTCTTATGAGCAAGTGAATTAAATTGACAATTTCAATCACCCAAGAAATGACCCATTCTCTAATACTTACAATCTTGGTTGACAAGATCATCTAAATTTTAGGTAAAATAATAAAAATCAATAAATTGATCCTCCAAGGAGTTTCAATGAAAGCATGCAACAAAGTTATTAATTCCAAAAAAAAATGATACAAAAGCTACACAACAAAATTGATCTGCAATTGACCCTTCTAGAATGAGTACACTTGAAGAAATAATGGCTAATGTCTTCAAGGTAACAAAATAATTGATGCAAAGTCAACAATCTTAATTTTCAAATTAGCAATAATCAATTTATAATATGAAGTATAATCACATTTCTCCACTATTTAAAATGGAAAGGTAACTATCTAATCATAGTTTCAAATTTATTGACATATCAATTTAAGTTTATTCATTTATCTAATTGACAATTTAGTAATTTGATTAAAGTACACCCATAAACTCTTTATTCAATAACTCTATATTTGTATTATAAAAGTAAAAGAATCAACCACACTTTTTCAAGAATGAATATGAAAATTATGATAGACAACTACATTATAATAAACTAATCGTTGCGATCATGATTAAAAGCTTCTAATTCCCTGGTTTGAGGTTCTAATTATCGTAAAATCGCTAAACAGGGAAAGGAGAGGAGAGATGTAATCAATAATAATTAAACTAGAGTTTGGCTAATTGGCTAACATTAATGGGATACACCTCATTTGAAATATAAGAAGAAAAGGTCTTGTTTGCAATAACAACATTAACAGCTTCAGTTGGATGCAGGCCATCAAAGTAAACGTGCAAATTTCTGTGTACACACGCCCACCGCTTCTCTCTTATGCATGAAACTCCGTTTCCACCGCTAACTAGTGCACCCACATCACAGCATGCACTTCTTGAATCCTTAAATCCTGCATGCATGTATACAAATAATAATTGTAAATCATATCCAATACATTTAAATTTTATTTTCAAAGCAAAATAGACACACCGTAATCTCAAATCAGCCTCAAATAATAATAAATACCTACCTTTGGAAGCTGGATCAATGAGAATGTCCCATATAATCTTGTACTGGTTAACATAAACAAGTGTAGAACCAGGTATTTGTGGCTTGATTTCATTGACCATGTCCTTCAACAGATCATTAAAGATGAGAACCCCTTTGTTCAGCTCTTGTACACAACCAATAAGCAGCGGCCGAAATGCCTTCGCCATTGGTGTGCACCCTATCGGATGTATCGACATCAACACAAATTTACGTCCCCCTAAACTGTACAGCTTCTGCATCAACCAAACCAAAAATTAAATACATGAAATTCATGTTATGATTTTATTTAACAATTCTGAGAAACATTTGTCTTCCGTACCTTAAGATGATGAGACAGCGAGTTCGTAAGATGGGAAGCGAAGGCTTCATCAAGAATTTGAGTGCCATTCAAATGTGGCCTAAAAAAGTTGAATGTGTAATCGTTGCCTCCAGCTCCAATAATAAACAAGTATTTTGATAGAAATTCTGAGCTTTTGCGACCCAATTCCGCTTCCAAGTCTGGCACTGTCACTTCCTCAAAATTCTTTACTTGTTCATTTAGGCTGTATACATGCCCCTGAAATAACCAATCCAAATACAATATTGTAATACTAATGTGCGATTATCAAATTGGTCTATGCCGTTTGCCTAAATTTATTAAGTAGGTCCATTTATTTATTATTTATGTCAATTTGTCCATGTCATACAATTTATTGACACATTTATTCATTAATGTGGTGTATGATGGCAAAGATATGAAAACCAATTAACTTTTACTAGTGAAATATTTGTATAACAAGTGCTTATTTGCGGCTTCTTCTATATATGCATCTGGCTCATTTACGGTATTGAAATTGTGTATAAGCTGCAGTTATGCCAAAAAAAAAAAAAGTTAAGAAGCTGCAATTACATGAAAAAATAAATGTTGTCACTCTTTCAAAAAATTATGGATGGGATTAAAAAAATTGTCATTTAATTTGAAAGAAAAACAGGAAAAAGGAAGTCATTTATTAATAAAGAAAGAGTATAATTTTTGAGAAATTTCTAAAGAAAGAATATAATTTTTGAGAAATTTCAGTAAACTAAACATGTTATTTTTCAAAGCAATAAAAAGTCTTATCATAATATAGATGTTAAAAACATTAATTTGAGGATAAATTTAAAATTTTAGTAAATATATCTGTTAAAAATTATAAAATATATTTTAGGTGTAAATATTTTTACATGTTTTATTTTAAATAAAAATTTTATCATTATTTTTTAAAATTTATAATAATTTATTTTATAATAAATTTTATAAAATTGCGCGTACTTCTTCTGAAATCATGGGAGGCATTTTTCTCTATGGGCTCCGACCTGTTGGGGTAGAGCAATGAGATCGCATTAGGCTTCATTTTGGTAAACAGACCAAGGATAGGATGGCAGGCATTCCATCACCT
>CP135544.1:4166450-4201213 GCA_032402905.1 Khaya senegalensis
AAGTATATATTCTAAAACAAGCAAAATAATATTTTTTTAGAAACATCAAAGAAAGTATTCTAAAAATTTAATCTATTAATTTTATTTTTTTTAATATTTTAATCTCAATTTTTGTTTCTAACCCTGTCCCTACACATAATGCTCCTCCTTGGTAGTAAATGAATTAATCTTAAGGTTTGTCATGAAAACTCTAATTACACTAACTTAGCTCATCACAAGTTCGGTTATGCTTAATCTCACCATTCCAAGTTTAATTTATATCAATTTAGGTCATTTTAGTGAAACTCTTACCAAGCTCAGGGCATATGCATCTCAATTAATGACATGGTTTTTTGCCTGTGAATCATACCTTGATTCATTGATATTTGCTCTTTTTTGTAAAACAAAGTAAAATCAAAGGCATCAATAGGGCTTGGGACCGGCAAAATAGATTCTTAGCATGAAGATCTCTCGTGATAGAAAAAAATAAAAAAAGTTATGATTATCTTAAGAAATTTACATTGAAAAGTTCGTAAAATATTTAACTTTAGCAATGTAAAACTAGATTGTTCTATACTTGCAAGTCACTTTAAGTTTAGTTCAAGACAATGTCCTACAATGAGAAATAAAAAGAATAGATGATAAGCATGTCTTATGCATGTGATGGTTAATACTAGGTTAGATATTACTCATGCAGTAGTAAGTTGGTTCTCTCTAATCTTTGAAAAGAACATTGGACAATAGTTAAGTGAATTTTCAAATTTCTCAGAGGCACTTCTAATAATTTTATTAGTAGGAAACTATGCTAAAGAGCTATGCAAATGTTGACATGGTAGGAAATATTAATTCTAAGAAATTCATTTTGACATGGTAGGAAATATTAATTCTAAGAAATTCATTAAACAAATCTATTTTCTTTTTCAAATAGAACAATTTCATGGCCATTAAGATTTTAAAAGTATGTTACTTTGTCAACTTTTGAAGCTTAATATATTGCTTTCATTGAAACTTAAGAAACTTTATGGATAATAAAGTTCCTATTAGAGTTAAGGATGAAACAAGAAAGCTATACTATTTATTGTGATAGTTAAGGTGTCATTCACATGTCAAAGAACTCAACCATCCATTTGAGATCCAAGCACATTCATTTGACATATCATTGATACATGACATGTTGAAGGTGAAATTATTACAACTTAAAAAAAAAAAAAAATCATACAACTAAGAATAGATAAGATATGATGACGAAGCCATTGCCCAAATAGTTACCAAAAGAGTGGCTTGAAACATGTAAGAAGAAAGTGGGCTTAGAGCTAACCTTGCATAAAATGAAAAGGGGAGAATTGTTGCATTGGTTTCCACCTCATGTGGGGGTGACCCTATCTGACAAGGATTATGAATCATTAAGAAAAAGATTTCCTAATAAAAAAATAAAATGAAGTCTAATTTTATATGCAAAAAAATTCATGTTAGATTAAGAAAAGAAAAAAAGCATACAATAGGCAACATACTTCAGTTTTTGCATAACAAAAAAAATATATAAAGAAAGCGTAAAAAGAGTGGATGTGAGAAAATAAAAAGGTTAGAAAAAAGAAGTTGTATGAGCAACAAATAAGTAGTACCAAAGCTTTAGGTTATAAATTTGGGAGATTAGGTAATTTGAGATTTAACACACAAAAATTGATGATTCTTACAAAACTTATGTAGACATGAAGATATGGTTGATTTTTAAAAGTAAAAGGTTAGATTTGTCAATGAAGAAACCAAAGTGAATAAATGGTTACTTTGTTGCTTAATTAAAAACTCCCAAAAATAGAGATTGTTGGGAAATATGAACTCCTTTTTTCAAAATGAATTTGTATTCTTATTAAAAAAGGTTTCATATTTTATTTTTTAATACTAGTTTGTTAAAGGATTTAATTTATTTAACAAAGAATTTAAGTAAAAATGTAACAAGAGTATAAGTTCTCAAAGAAAGAGATAAAATTTCACCCTGGAGCGTTAGAGAATCAATTCCAATTATGAGAGGAGAGAGAAGAAATGTGAGGAGTTACACAATTTGCACTTTCCACAAAGATGTGGACATGTGAAAAATGTTGGAAACGTGGAAAAGTGATTTAGATATATTACGTTGGCTATAATACCCCTTGAATTACATATACATGCATCATAATGGTATTTGTAAGTAATACCAAATAGGGAGAGAGAGTCTTTCTACTAAAGCAAAGTATTTCCTTTAGCGCAACACCTTGGCATTCTGTTAGAACTTTTATGCTCTTAACGAAGTAACCTTCTTAACAGTTATTGTATCGAGATCTCGTCGAAGAAAATAAAGATGAAGCACAGATATTATTTAACAGAAAGATTCTAAAAGTAAAAGAAAACGAAGAGAAATTCAGAAAACATGTTTATTGAAGGTAGAGAAAGGATTATAGGGAAAGAACCACACATATTCACTAGAGCATATTGCCTTATTTATACAAAACAAAAAGGAAGAAAACGTCATGGATGATGTATACATAATATTAATCATCACTATCAAGATTTTGATTTTCCTAAGTGTAATTCCATTAGCAATTGAATTTTTCATGTTCCCATTCTTCTTCTAATTCTGCCAAACTTTTGTACTGATTGTCAGGAGGTTGAGAGTCTGGGTCTTGTCCATATTGTGGATGAAGGAAAATGGAGAGGTCAAGATCCAAAATTTTCGCTGACGCTGATGGAGGTGTTAGTATTGGATTAGGATTAATTGATTTGGAATTATCAGGCACAAAAATCATGCTATCAGTATTATCAAAAGAAGAATAAAAATTCTTCTTAGCATATGACACATTTTTCTTGTGGTTTGGAGGAATGATTTTCCATGGTGTTTTAGTTGATAATGGTGGCCAGAGGTTAGGTGGGAATTTCTAATTGATTTCTACCAAGCGACATTGATAGTCTCAATATTATGCAGAGTGTCTGTATTTTTTCATAGGTAGGCTGTACGAAAATATATCATATTCTTGAACTTATGGGAAGTATTGGAGCTTGTGGTTTGCCACAATAACACTTTTCCCTTTAAAGATAAGGATAATGTGTCTTTGTCCTTGATGGGCTCGAAGAGTTCGATGGGTCAGGTGAAGGGTTTGGAATTTCTTATGCCATTCGGGCATAGTATAAAACCATGTGAGAAAAGTTGCCATTTTTCCTTCTGAGCTATTTAAGCTAGGCTGGTAGTATAAGGAGGCTTGATATTAGGCTTGGTCATTGAACCATTTTAATATGTCCGCAATGTAAAATTCAATCCCAATATGATACTTATGGAACAGAAACCAGAGTAACCATAGGGAGTGGTTTGTGGAGAAGGTCCTTTGGACACATCTAATTTGATAGATGTGAAGAAAAGGATATTGGGGATAGACTTATTCTATTCCCCTTATAATTCTTGGGCCTTGGTAACGAATAGCATGAAGTAGATAATTTGTTCATTTATCCTTGAGAGTGGTAGTCTGGTAGAGGAGATCATTTGTGAGTAGTTGGGTTACTTCAGAAAGGCGCAAATATGTTGGATCGTCTGAAACCTAAACTGAAAGAGTGGCATGGAACATACATATAGAAGCAATGATAGTCTAATGCTGCCTTGGTCTAAACAACATGTATACTAAGGTTTTTTGATGTCTCTTAATGTGTGTGACTATGAAGTTATACTTGGAGAACCACGCTAATCATCTCATGAGTTGTGCATTAAAGATATATTTTTGCTTGAATTGCAACATTCTAGGGAAACTTGACGTGTCCATCTCAATAATGAAATGGTGTCCTATGAGATGAAACTGAAAATTTTCAATTCCTCTTTTTACTGCGATAATCTCTTTAAATGTTGAGTGGTAATGCAGTTCTGCTTCTGTGAAGGCTCTGCATTTGTATCCACAAATACGTCTCTATTTATCAATCAGTTCTTCCATGAGTATTGCTGCTCACTAGAAATCACTTGCATCAGTTTAAAGGATTCATTTTCCTGTAGAAGGAATCTAGAGGGGCGACAATGTAGAGGCTAGTTCTTTGAGCTTGCTGACTGCAGTGTCTTGGGCGTTTGTCCAAAGGGAAGCATGCTTCTTGAGCATTTACTATAATGGCCATATGAGTTTGATTAGCTTTGGAATAAGTGGGGCCATATAGTTGACTATTCTAAGGAACTGTTGAATTTGCCAGGAGGTCTATTGGAAATGTGTAGTAATTGCTCAACAATATATGGCTAAAGTTTGTATGTTCCTTGACTAATGATCATGCCAAGAAAATCACCCTTTATTTGAAAAAATATGCATTTTTTTGGCTAAGAGCATAATTCTATACTACTGAAGTATCTGATGAAACCTATCAAGATGGGCCTTATGAGTTTCTTCATAAAAGGAATAAATCAATAGATCATCGATGTATACTAGCAAGCAATCTGAGAAAAGTTTGAAGATCTTTGTCATAGCTTGCTGGAAGAGTGAATAAGCTATTTTGAGGCCAAAAGGAAAAACTGTCCATTGGCAATGGGCGCCGAATATGCAAAAGGCTATTTTGGGCCTATCTTGAGGTTGTACTCCAAGCTGCCAAAATCCTACTTTGAGATCAAATTTGGAGAAGACTTAAGCTTGGGCTAAGTTAGCTACGAAAACCTACTTGTTAGGTAGAAAGAATTAATTATTTTTAAGGAAGAGATTAAGAGGCTTGTAGTCAATTACAAGCTTGGGCTTTCCACGAACTTACTCACTTCTTTTATTAATGTAAAACGATTTACAAGCCCATTAAGAGTTTGAAGTTTTAATGAGGCCTTCTTGTTCAAGATGTTAAAGTTCAATGGTTGCCAGAGCGAGGTGTTTTGGGCTTATTCCCAAATGGCTTGCTTTTGTTGGACTAAGATCCTCATGCTTCTTAAATGGCAAAGCAATCTAAACTTGTGGGTTGGTCTAAAGAGGATGAAGGTTCTTTTAAAGAAACTCAGAATGTGACTCAGCTGCCGAAGTAACCAAGATTTTATCTTGGATGACCGTATTGATGTTGTGGATAGTAGGATGAATCGAAGGGTGAAAATAAGACCTGTAGGCGAGTCTGTTAGCTTTTATGTGGACTTTCTTTTAAAAGAGTGGTGCTAGCAGATCAAAGCTTATGATGAGGTCTTTCTGAGGAATGTCTAACCCAATAAATCTGTGTGGTAGAAGGAATCCAAGAAAGAACTTAATATAGAGTGGCTTGCTCAATAGATACATCGTGAAAACTTCATTATTGGCTATTCTAAATTGTTGTTGATGCTGCTTCCAGTGTTTCGGGGGAAGCTTAATAGTGTGGAGGATGGATGTTACTGCTCTAGTGTCTAAGAACGCGGTCACTTCAATTAGAAAGTCAAATTTAATGGGTTTGAGTAGTACTGGTACATTAGAGATGATAACCTGAGTTGCTGTGAGGACTTGCTGTTCAAGTGATTGAAGCTGATAGAGCTCAGTGGAGGAATCTCAATATTCCTCTGTAGAATCTGAATATTTTGATTCTGATAATTTCTCCATGAGGACAAATATCGTGGTGTTGTCTTCTGTTTTCTATTTAGAGAATAGGCTTTCAAGATCATAATCATCCATAGGGTAGATGCGGTTAATGGTTTTGATCATCTTATTTCTCTTATACTTCTGAGGACACTGCTTGGCAAAGTGTCCTAACTGTCTACAGATAAAACACTTGGAGAAAGGTTGTTTGCTTTTCTTTTTTCTAAAGAAACGTTTTTTGAGTCATTTAAATGGCTTGTAATAATAGTAACGTTTCTTCTTGTGTCTAAGTGAACAGTCACAGGTAAAGTTGTTTCCTTTACATTTGATTTTCAAGTGGGATCAATCATATGCGATACCGAACTTCTTTTGAAGCTGATGGTAGTTCTTGAGAAACTTTGAGTTATTGCAAAGTTTCTTGAGTTGGTTCTGTACTTGCTGATAAAGATTCTTAAGAGGGACCTGTGCTAGTGTAAGCCTTTAACTTTCTATGTATCTTATTGTTTCTGTGCCAAGAGGATTTGGAAGCTGATTTAGATATGCCTACTTCATGTTAGAATTATCAATTCCACCAATGAGGTAAAATCATTGCCTGACCATCTTAAAATGCCGATCTGGGTCTTTTATTTAAAAGAACAACACTAAAGTTGGAAAAATTCTTCGCGTGCTTTATCTTGGACGTGAGTTGGGCTTCCTAGGAATTCTACATATATGTAAAACATAAATTTGTCTATGGAGCCAGGGATCACTTCTTTCTTGAATTGAAGTGAGGAGTATTCAAGATACATGTCTGTTTATACTCTCCGAACTACAACCACCATTCTCGAAGTGATCCCGTCATCCTTAAGACAAACTCAAGAATGATATTTCTTAAATTGGCATTGCCTTAGAGGAACTGGGTGTTGAACCATGACGTCATCTCATGTATTCTGTTCTTATGTTTAGAAAAAGGACAATCGTCGAAAGTGAACAAATGTGTCTTCCCCGTAGGAAAAAGGGGATGAGTAGAGGCAGTAGCTGTTGTAGGAGGAGATTGTTTTGTCTCTTCATCTGAAGGGACATGAACCTGTGGGGCTTGATGAGTCGTTGATGATTTTGCATGGAATAGATTTTGTGTCATCAAGACTGAAATATGAACTGGTCCTGTTAGAGACTGGTCATTTGGTTCATCATCATCTGAGGATTGTGGATTAACCATGAGATTGGTTATAAATTGAGAGAGTGGGCTAATATCTAATTGAGATGGGTTTGGAAAAGTTTCAAGATTAGTTTAGACTGTTGAGTTGGGATTAAACATGGGATAAGTTGTTTCCATAGGCTGTGTGATCAAGGTCCAGCCTGATGAGAAATAGTTGGAGAGATAATCTATCTTTTGGACTTGCTCAGGTGCTCCTGGTCAAAAAGTTATCTCTGTTTCATAAACATGTCACTTGAGCCCATAAGGGCTTTATATGCTTCTTGGGTCGTAGGCAAAGGTTACGAAACCTTTAGAAGTCCACTTGTTATCGAGCTAGAAGTTTGGCTGAATAGTGGGTATGGCACTGTGGTTTGTTGTTGTTGTTGTTGGGCCATTGTAGTCTGCAAAGATGCTAACTTGGCCTTCAAATGATTCTCATCTCTTTGATAATGGTCAAATGGAAAAGAGTGCTGAATCTGAATCATGATGGTTTGGTGTAGTTGTTCTATGTGCTACTGTAGGGCCTGTAGAAGAAACCTCTGTATAGTGAGCTACATCTCTATCTAAGTAGTAGTGTCTTAAAGTTGCTGTAGACAACTGTTTTGTGCAATGGCATTTTCTGCTTGCCAATTAAGAGCAGCTCCTGCCTGCGACAAAGGATGTAATTCTTTTATACCACTGCAAGACATTGGTTTGATTTTCCATACTCTTTTTTTTCCTGGTAATAGGGTGTTCATATGGCTCAATAGAAGGAACAACTGGTGGTATTAGCGATTGGTTCATAAAGATAAGTTAGAGAATTGTCTAGTTTGTGTTTCATTGTCATCATCAGAGTCCCATCTAGAAGGAGGAGGGACTGGCTAGCTAAATGTTTCTAGACTGGTGTTGCGAACTATAAATTGGTATCTTCTAGTGTCTTTATCAAGAATATCAAATCCTAGCACACACGCTTTGTATGCTTCATATAAGACGTCTGTAGTCCTAAGCTTGCTGTAGTGTTGTTAGATAAATGGACAACAAGGCCATCTGCTTTCAAGGCAATGGGGACATTAACAGTTTGATGCTATCGAATTATGTGGGGTAGTGGTTCAAATAGGGCTACCATTTTTTGTAAAAACGTAGACCTCTATACTGTTGGAAAAGATTCCAAACTATGTAGGAAAGGCCACGTCAGATGGTCGGGCAAGTTCAATTCAACTTTAGTCTTGCCACTGTTGGTTTAATCAAATGTTGGTCCTGTAGAAGAGACTTTGATCGAAGTTGAAGTGAGTGAAGCATGATGAGCTTCATAATTTGTGATCCATGCTGAGGGCATAAGTTCTTATAACTTTGCTTTTTGGATATGTTTTGGGATATATATGCAACTGGGCACTAAGTCTGATTGTACATTGATGAAAATGGAATCACTGGTTTGATTGGGTAGAGTGACGTCCATGGCATGATTTTGAACCACGTATATCAACTGGTAATACAAAGTCGCCATATAAATGAGGACATCTTGGACTGCTGCTACATTCTATATCTGCAACTTAAGAAAAGAAGGAAGTTACGGGTCTTGGATGGGCATGTTAAAATTAAGGAACATGGTCACCATTACTGTTCCAGCATTTAAAGTGGTCTGAACTGTTCCTATGCATGCGTGTTCATAGTTTGAAAACCTGGTGTCCACAAGAGCTATTTTGGATGTGACAAACAATCCCTTTCAAGCATGATAGGTGAGAGCGAATCTGATTCCCCTAAAATGGATGTAAATGAATCCATCTCTGACTCATGAAGCTATAAGGAAATCTAGGATGTCGATTGTGATGAACTGCTCCAATTATGATGCTGGAAGTTGGTGTACGTTGAACTTATTGCATTGTACTTTTATAATTTGTATTAACTAATTATATTAAATTTCTTTCTCATTTGTGATTTGTATCCTTTTAATTTGTGGCAATCAATTCTTGTAAATTTATCTTTCATCCACGGATATAGCCCAATTGAAATGAACCATGTTAAATGATTGTGCTTTTGTGTCTAGGGATTTATTTTATACTTTATGAATCTCGTTATTTTATTGTACTTGCACAATCGAATTAACAAGAGCACACTAATAAATATCTCCCAACTTTACACTGGTAAGATGGAAAAATCTCATGTGCCTTAAATGCCAACTTCTGGACCATAATTGTCACCACTTCCTTCTTTATCAACCTCAATCGCCAGACAAGTAAGCCATTCGTAGATAAATAAATGGATATTTTGTCAACATGTTAGTGCAAAGAATAAAGCAATCTATAATTGAATCCCACATTGGATAAGGAAAAATGTAATCGAATTTTACATTAGATAGGAATGGGGTACTCTTAGATTTTATAAGATTGGGCTTTGCACACTCTAATAGACATGTCTTTTTGAGAGAAGATAATAACGCAACCCATGACAAAGGTATTAGAGCCAAATCCATTTTGACATATCTCAGTCAAGCACCTTTGTATAATGAATGCATTCATGAAAGGCTTATAAGTTTCGAGGTAGAGTTAGACGAGCATAAAGGAAACCCTACTGTGACGAGAATGTTACGAAATTAGGTAGAGAAGAATGTAACCGAATCCTACATTAGATAGGGGAGAACATAATTGAATCCCACATTAAATAGGAATGGAGTACTCTTAGACTTTATAAGGTTGAGCACTGATAATGGACATATCTTTTGGGGAGAAAGTAATGACCTAATTCGTGACAAGTCAATGATAGAGGCATGGAGTGCGTACAAAATATAAAAACTTCTTATCTATAATAAGAAGGCCAAGTGATTGCATGTGTAAAGGGAGTTTGAACGAGAGAAAAGTGGTGTTGAGGAAGTAGTGTTTGTGTAAATCTTATAATATAATTAGGCTTTAAAATCTTTACTTGAGAAGAATTAAGAGTTATAGAAAAAACAGTTCCACTACATCAAAATGGTTAATGTAATAGGTCTATTTAATTAATAAGAAAAAAAAATTATTTATTAATAAAAAATTAAAAAAAATTTTAAAAAAATTCTATTATTCAATTAGTGTAGTAAAAAAAATTTTATAGGACTTTCTTTTTATTTTTTTTATTCACAATCAATAAATAAATTTATTAAATTTTATTAATTAAATAATTTCATCACATCAATTGTACTTAAAACTTTCTCTAAATACAATGCTGATATTTGTAACTGAATTCAAAATTAAATAGTATTGTTGCAAATTTAGATTGACTTGTATTGCCATTGTTATTAAACAAACGAAGTTATATCAACCAAAAAGACAAAATTGGATATAAATTAAAAAAATAAAATGATTCTTATTTGGAATATTATTTTCACAATTGATCTTGTGATGCATATCACTCCTTAAAAAAATTTAGGATATATAATGAATATTAACTAACTATTCCCTTGATGAGTTTTTTTTTTTTTTTTTGAAATTAGCTTAATATGAATTGTTTTATATTTTTCTAATAATTAGATCATATATTTGTATATAACACATAGCTTCTAAATTGTAAAGTATTGATAGTTGAAAATAATATTGATACAATAATATAGGTATGTTTAAAATGAACTAATAGTTTATTTTATACTTTAAACTATAATTTATTTCATACTAAATTACTTATGTAATAATTATATGTTATTCAATTATATGTTTTGCATGAAAACAAATTAAACATATAACTTTAAAAACTACTAATAAGGTAATGTGTGTACATGTGAGTAAGAGCGTGCGTATTCATGTATGGATAAATTTTTGGTGTAATATATTAACTAATTTTAAGAGTTAATTACAATACTTTTATGAATTCAAAGATAAGAAATAAATATAATTTTTAAAAAGGAAAATAAAATATCATATTAATAAGGCATAATTTTTATTTCTTAATTTATGTTTTTAAAGCCCAAATTAACAACAGTCATATTCACGTACGCGCCTGCCAGAAACGCTCTCGAGTCCGTGGTTTCAGAATCTGGTCCTTCTTCAGTTTATCGCAAATAAAAACAGAATTTAAAACTCGCGTGGATCCATCTCCCTTCTAATTTTCGCAGGAACCAAAACTATCTCATTATCAATCTTCTCATCACATCACAAACACTGTGACACAAAGACAAGGGCTTAAGGTTGGTTTTCAGATCTCAGTTCCTTCCTTTTTCGTATTATTGTGTTTTTGCATGTGCATATGTTTATATTTTTGTTCATTTGGTGTTATAATTCCATTTTATGTATGTTTTTTGAATTTCTGAAAATCTATTTTGGAGAGATGGGTTTCTTGTTTTGATGCTAGAGTGGCATTAGGGCTCTGGTTTTTTGGTTCTGTTTGGATTGTCGAGTGTTAATACCGGTATGGAATATATATGACAATAATATCTTGGCCTTTTTTTTTTTTTTTGAAGTTGTTGAAATATTGTTTTAATGGGAAAATTAGATCAGATGTGAGAAAATTTTTTGTTGGGCTGAAAATTACTGTTCTTGGTGGTATGAGACAAGTGTCTGTAATGCGGTTAGCTGGTGTCTGAGCACCTGAATTTATCGTCATTGTTATGTGTTTTGGCTTTGTTCTTAAGTATAAAAATTCACCATTAACAGTTTCTTGCCATCACTGTATTGACATTGGGAGCTTAAGTAATACAAGGAGGTGTGCAACCAGGTTAGTTCTTATGTTCAAATCTTACTTACCATGTGGAAAACAGTTGATTATTGTTATTGTTTATCTTTTATTACTTTGGGGGCTGGCGACTAACTTTAGTTTTATGCATAAATTCATAAATTGCATAACTTGACATATAACTCCATGGGGTGGATTAAGCACTATGATACTTCATTCCGGCCATGAGATCAGGCGTTTTAATACCTTTGGATCTTCTTACCTTGATACTTATATCCAACAAGTTCTGGTGCTGCTTGAGATTCATGAATATTTGGAGTAGGTGGATAGGGTTTAATTTTTATTTTATTTTATTTTATTTTTTAAGGACGATATCCCATGAATTATTCAACCAACAGCAAAGGAATCATCCTAGAAGATAGCCTAGTTGGTTGGATCTCTCACAACAGAGCAAGAGGTCTAGTGATTGAAGTCTACTCTTATCAACTTCAGAGGGGGATTATGTTTAACTCTCGTATGTGCACAGGGAGGGCTAGGCTGGGCTGTGTAGTGAAAGACCAAAAATAAAAGGAAATAATCTTGGAAAGTTGTAACATTTAAGGATAAGGCCCTGTCTCTTACATGCTAACAAAAAAAAAAAATTGTAGTGTGTGTATACCGCTCATATATCTTAACTCATGTACATTACAAGGTTCAAAGCATTTATGTTATATAGGTTAGTTGATGTTTGATTATTACATAGCTAGTCTGCTTTCAAATATTTTCATATGAGGCACCAGTATCTTTATATGTGGTACTGTTCTGAGGCTTATTTATTAATTAACAAAATAAAACAGAATTGTATCACTTTCTTTTTCACCAATATTTTGCAGAGGCTTAGTTTTGGTCCAACATGTTATGCTCTACTAAGTGGTAAAAGTGGAGATAGTAGGATTATGAGTTGCGGCAAATGTGAATAAATAAGTCTGTTATGATATTTCAAAGGAATCTTAAATACTCTAGACTGCTTGTAGGACAATCAGAGTGTCAGATCTTGATGGTTTTGTGGGGTGGGAGTGGAAGAAGAAAATCCGAAGGCTGGGGACTATCTTAGCTGCATTCAATCGTTCATTAGCTCCCACAAAACCTCAATAGCTGTGGTATGTTTGATGAGGATTTATGGGATTCACTATTTTAAATAAATGCTGCAGAAGGTAGTCATAATTGAAACTATTGGGTTAACTTGTCTATGAGGGATGGCATTGTTATGACGATATTAAAAACTTGTTAAAAAAACTATTACTGTTTTGGTGATCAAACCAGTGTCGTAAGAGTTTGGGATTTAATATCTCTTGCCCTTTGTAAAGAGAAGATTAGTTCAAAGGTTATCTATTTATTGGGTAATGTGGTGGTATGATCTTCTCATGTGTAGATTATTCTTGGTATATCCCTTAAATGAGATTAAGGCTTTTTCTCATGCAAATGAGGATGCATGGTTATGAATAGTTTAGCATTTGGTCTATGATGTTTGATATAATGGGAAGCAAAATTGGATTGAAGATAAGAGTGAGAAACAGGATAATGCAGTAATTTATGAGATATAATCTTCTGAAGAAAAGAATTAAGGTTGGCTGTTCTTATCTTTGTTGTTGTTGTTGTTGTTGTTGTTGTTGTGGGCTTTTTTTTTTTTTATTTTATTTTATGTTGAATGCTTTGAGAATGAGAAGATAATTCATTTCAACCTGCCTTCAAAACTTATTGCTCATAGTAAAGCAGATGCCTTTTCTCCAATTTGGCTGCTTTTTTCTCCTAGGATGTTATGGTTCAGAAAGATTTAAATGTATATGCTGGCCTGCTACATGGGAAATGGATAAAGGGCTTTACGCTAGTCATTCTGCACTGGAAGTTGTTTATTTGTGCCAGAAACAAAAGTAGTAATCAAATTAGTGCCTAGCATAAAAAATGAGAGAATATTAGTAATAATCTTCCTTAACTTGATTGTGCGTTCAGATTTATCTAGAATATCAAAAAAAAAAAAATTAAAAAAAAAATCTTATTTCTTTGAACATGAAGAAATAAAGAAGATGTTGCAATTGCCAGAAATACTAGGCCCACTAAAGGCACCAAAATAGAGAGAAAGTTGTTGAGAATTGTCATAGAAAGGGTACCTTGGTTTAATATTTGTACTTGTTATTGGTATAAAGATATCCTATAATAGTTAGAATTATTATTCTAATTTGTATATAAGTATACTAAATGAGTATCTATACTAAGTGCAAGGAATATAGAACTAAATAAACGCATCTTTCTCCATGAAAGATCTATATGATAATCCATTTTCTTTATTATTTATTACCATTTTCTTTATTATTTATTATTCTTACTTATTTTATTTTTCTTCTTCGGTTGTTCTTAGCTTCTAATTTCTTTTTGAATATCTAATTGCTTTTTTAATCAAAAAGAGTTTCTTACAAGTTCCCGAACAATTTGTTAGAATCCACTCCAACTGCAAGGAATTTTAGGGAAAATGGGACTTGTTGGGAGACATAGAAATGTGCAAGATTCTATATTTTCTCTGTTTGAATTATATATACATACACAAGATGGGAATGTGAAATTCATTTTATTTGCCTTCTCGCCACCATTCTCGTTCTTTCTTCAATGGCTCCGATCAGGACAAATGGGAGGCCTTCACCACTTCAAATGGGTGCTTTTATTTTTTTGAATTAGAAAGAACGGGGCCTTATTTTGTTCAGGTGGGATGAAATACAAAGAAAGGAATCAAGGGGCTTTATGATCTGAGAAAGGGCGGGGGTGAGGTTGCGTGTCATTGGATTGGTGGTGGAACCCATAGGAAGGCAGGACAACAGGCCGAATTCACATCAGAAATTGCCAACATGACCACAAACATAATCTTGAATTGCGTATAGAAACAAAACGAACCACCTATATTCTCAGAGCTGAGGTAAATGAAGAATGGCTTTTTGGTCCCTTTTGTTCAGTGGTTAGGACATTGGCTTTTCATGTCAAAGACACAGGTTCAATTCCCGTAACGGATAGGTACCAATAATCCTTCTCATTTGTTGATCATGTATTCAGTTTTGTCTAGAATATCAAAGAAATGTCCCATTTGATAAAGCTTCTTTTATTAAAATAAAAGATATGCAGTTCCCATGCTTAATTAAATGTTGAAGGTCTGTTTGCTGCCCGGCATTCAGCATACTGAATGGTAAAAACTTATTCCCATTTGGTGTGGTGGTGTACGGTGCTAGAATTTGCATGAGTTGGTGTCTCTACATACTACTAACCACCTGGATCTAGTGATGTTTGGCAAGAATTGTTGCAGGTGCCATGATCACTGCTTGTTTCGCCAACAAACCGCTCATTTTTTACCTGTCATTTCTGAATCTCAAATAATTGAGAAATATGTTGTATAAAATAATTTTTGATGAACCCAAGTCGACTTTATATCCTTTTTTAATTACATATAATGAGATATCCTCTATACGTTTCCATTTCTGCATGTTGGATACCTTGAAATGTATACAAAATTATTTATGGGTAACTCTAGAGATTTCTTCCTTTAGCGGTATTCTAGAATATGTCTACTTGGCAGTCTGGGGTTCTTTTCCCATTTTTCTTCCATTTGAATTTTTATGGTACCATATGGAGACTAGCTTTGTATTTGCAAATTTTGTGTAATTATTATTTTCCAAGTTTCTGCAATGTGCTTAGACTTGGCTCTGGCTTAGCTTTTGAATGAAAATGATGAAAATAACCAAAGAAAAATAAAAATTAGAATATAATACCAGCAAGCAATCTCATTATCAAATTGATATGTTCTTCATTCTTCATTGGTAAAACACTGTGGAGAGACTTGAGAGCATTTGTCTATGTATTTAACATGCAAGCAGGTCCCTATGTTGAATGCTTGGGTGCCACAAGTATTGTTTGTGTATGCACTGTAGTATAATTTCCAGAATATTAGTTTTATAATCACTTTGGGTATGTCTGCATGGTTAGATGTATAATTTTACCACTTGGTTGTGGAATTTGTAACGGCGTTGCTTGTCTGAGCCACAGAATGATATTTATTATATGCTTAGTGATATTCAGAGTGCTTCATCTACTGTTGATTCCACTAATGAATATCAAAAAGGTAGATATTGCATGCAAAGCAGAGAAGAAAACCAGTAAAATGTGCACCAAGTACTGATTTGGAAAGCATCAATACTTAAAAATCAAATGTTGTGTGAACAGTTAAGACTTTTCGTGCGTTTCTATTATAAATTTGGCAGGCCATTACACAAGAATGTGAACAGTTAGGTCTCAAGTCATTTTTGTTCTTTTTTTAAGTAAGATTTGATGCTATGTTATCATTCTGATTATCAAATACAGATATTTCTCTTATTTTATCATTGGCATTTATTGCAGCAAAAAGGTATCAGCTATTTGAGACCTCTCAGAGGCTAAATATGAGTCTAGCGTGTCTTGTGTGTCACGGTGTAGAAAGTCCATCACACTCATTCAGGAGTTACTCCGCCTCAAGCTCAGACAACGAGGGAAGATGTTCAGCCATCGCAAACTGCTTAGCAAGAAGGTCATCTCTTCCAACTCCAAGACCAACAATCGCATCCACATCCAAAGTTACCCCGCAACCAAACTTTCAAACAGCCATCGGAATGGAAGGTGCCCCACGGTTAGTTCGAAGTCGTGCTGTCAGAAGGGACCTTGTGAGAGACTGGAATTTTGAGGAGGTGGTTATGCAGCGTTAGTTTAATGTTAAATTTGGGATGCGTTGAGGACTCGAGTCTCTTGGGGTAGCATTAGAGCTTTGGTCTCTTTTATTTTTTTTTTTTGTTTTTTTGTTGAGGGGTGGTGGTGTGGGTGGTGTTTAGATTTTGGCATGGATGCAACTGAACTGACTTTTCCCCTTGAAGAGTTTGCGCATTTGTAACCATTTGAGAAAATTTATTTCTATATGAAAACGTTGTCCAAACTGCTTTTTCTATGGCTTTCTTTCCGCTCATCAGTCTTGGTTTCCGAATCCAAACATGCTTAATGGTTGAAACGGCAATTTCAAGCAGATGTTAAATCGTTTGGCAGAGAACTGGTCATGTTTTTCTTCCAAAAAAGAAATTCAAGTTAATTTTTAATTTGGTTACATATTTATAATCTTATATTTTACATTCTACTGGAGTGAATGGCAATAATATAAATATAAACGCTACAAAAATAAAAATTATTCATTCTTCTGCTTCTCAGTTTCGCCCAACTGAAGGGAAATCGTGAACGTTAGAAAGACAAAACAAAGACAAAGATTGGTACATCGATATAAACTAGCGGAATAACCAAACCAGTGTTAGGAAACATTGATGTTTATGCTTCAATCCCTCCCGTAGCAAAATCAGCTGTGCAATTCCACTGAGCAGAAAATAAGAGAAGAATCTTAACTCAGTTCAGTTGGGCTTCGAAAATGGCATTTAAATCGCAGCAACAATCAAAGTACAGCAACACTTCCTTCTCATTACCTTGTGTGTGTGTCTCCTTTACTCTCCTCTCAACAATCTCACTCTCTTTCCTCTTCCTCTTCTTCATCACTAATAAGCAGCAGCAAATATCTTCTAACCAATTCCTCCTGGCCACCGACTCTAATTCCTCCATCAATGTCTACGTCGCAGACATCCCCAGATCCTACAACTACGACCTCATCAACCAATATTGGGCTTCCACGTCCCCCGACTCTCGCCTTCCATCCGATCCAGATCGTCAGATACGCCACCCTCCGGTTAAATACCCTTCTTACCCTGAGAATCCATTGATAAAGCAGTACAGCGCTGAGTACTGGATCCTGGGTGACTTGGAAACTCCAGAAATTATGCGAAGTAATTCTTTTGCTAAAAGGGTTTTTAATGCCGAAGAAGCTGATGTGATCTTTGTGCCGTTTTTCGCGACGCTAAGTGCGGAGATGGAGTTGGCGAAGGGGAAGAACACGTTTAGAAAGAAAGGGGAAGGAAATGAAGATTATCAAAGGCAAAAGGATGTGATTGATTTTGTCACAAACTCGCAGGCTTGGAAGAGGTCTGGCGGTAGAGATCACGTCTTTGTGCTCACTGGTACGTTAAGAGTCATTTTCATGCTTAAGTATGTTATCACTTTTATTTGCAACTCTGATTGGTGTGTTCCTGGTAAATTTTTTGAAATTTCAGGAGGTTACTAATCAAATTCTTTTGTTATTCTGATGAATTTTTGAAACCAATGAGGTTTATCTGTATGTTAATCAAATCTTTAGCTAGACTAAAGTGCGCAGAAGATTCCATGTTGTAGTCTTTTGATAGTGAAAACTAAACTGTTTACTCTTGTAGGAGAAGTTTGTGTCAGGTCTTATGGAAACTTACAATGAATTTTAGGGGAGTTATCTACTGATTTTTGCCTGTAGTTTAGCTTTGAATTTGAGGAGAGTTTGTTGAAATTTATTGTTATGATTATGGTAAGGGTGAGGTGTGGTGAACAAGGTGCTACGTTGGTATTGTGCAGCTTATAATTGAAGCATTGTTTGGCAGACCCAGTCGCAATGTGGCATGTCAGATCTCAAGTAGCACCTGCTATTCTGCTTGTGGTAGATTTTGGTGGTTGGTACAGACTTGATTCAAAGTCATCCAATGGTAGCTCATCAGAGATTATATCACACAACCAAGTTTCGTTGCTTAAAGATGTTATTGTTCCATACACACATTTGCTTCCTAGATTGTACTTATCACAAAATCAGAAACGCCACAACCTCCTTTACTTTAAAGGGGCTAAACATAGGCACCGGGTTAGTCAGTCTATTATCATTTCATCAATAATTGCATAATCTTCATCAAGTTCTTATCATACCGTTTTCTCTTTTTATGTTCTATTCTGTTAAAAAATAGGGAAAACATTGCTCTTCTATCTTTTCAAACAAAATGTTAAAGTATCAAGCATCTTATGTGTGCCTTGTGGTTACAGGGAGGTTTAGTTCGAGAAAAGTTGTGGGACTTGTTGGTTAATGAGGCAGGAGTTGTGATGCAAGAAGGCTTCCCTAATGCCACAGGGAGGGAGCAATCAATAAGGGGGATGAGGTCATCCGAATTTTGTTTACACCCGGCTGGGGACACTCCCACTTCATGCCGACTTTTTGATGCCATCCAAAGTCTCTGTATACCAGTCATTGTTAGCGACAACATTGAGCTTCCATTTGAAGGCATGATTGATTATTCTGAATTCTCTGTTTTTGTGGCAGTTAGAGAAGCATTAACACCAAATTGGCTTCTGGGCCATCTTAGACGCTTTTCCAAAGAGCACAAAGATGAGTACCGTCGCAAAATAGCGGAGATTCAGCCAATTTTTGAGTATGATAGCAGTCATCCTGGTGGTATTGGTCCAATTCCTCCAGACGGTGCAGTGAATCATATATGGAAAAAGGTTCACCAAAAGTTGCCAATGATCAAGGAAGCCATTGTTCGAGAGAAGAGAAAACCACCAGGTGTCTCTTTTCCTCTTCGGTGCCATTGTACCTAAATATACACTTGTACTAATATGAGGGTTTTCTACGCTATGAGTGATTCACTTGTTTACTCATGAATTAACATCAAACAATTTGATTTTCCTTCTGGGCGATCAATTGTGTTATTACTGTGCTATTTGAGTTATTTTAAATTGTTGATGCTCCTTTTTCCTCGTGGTTTTCTACTCATTAATTCATGGGGTTGTGAATTATGTAATTTGATGGACCTAGAGATCTCTTAAAGACAACTAAAAGTTCAACAATATTTGTTTGACGCTGATGAGAGTAATGTTCTTATATTTTCCCATGCTTTTACATGATGAGATACCATCCCAATTTTCTCTTTAGAAAATTGATTACTCTTGAAATTCTATTAGTACCTTATGTGTAGTACAGAATTTTCTGTTCACATTCCATAAGACAATTGTATCATTATTTCGGATTTGTGTAAATTAATGTCTACTGTACAAAGCATCCCTTTGCAGCAAGAAAGGGTAACCAATTCCCCTTCTTTTGGAAGGAAATACCACAAACAAAACACTGATCACAAACCCAACAATAAGAGGAACAGTGTTAGTAATCTTCCTAGGCATTGCTGGATAATAGCATGCAATGACATCGCTATGCGATGCTGCAAAAGTAAGAAACGCAATCAACGAAAGTGAACCGTGGAAGAGATCAGTCCATCTCAGTCTATAATCACACGGCATACATGGTTTTTTCCTGCCTCCATTGAAAGTCCATATCCCTCTAAATGTTGCCACCCCATAGTACAGCCTTCCAGTGGCTGTTCGAAAGCTGTCGGTGAATGTAAAGAATATGCAAGAGGCGGCCAGGATGACCATGAAACAACCCATCAACCAGCGGCTGAGATCGGTGCATTCGCCATCATTGGTTAGCAGAGGAGCAAGTATGGTGAAAGCAAGGATGGTAGCTGTTGGTAAAAGAACATTAAGTCGGGCAGTTCCACTTAGAATTGCATTGATGAAATACATATATTGAGATTCATCCTGGTCGTCATCATCCAGGTAGTAGTAGTTACCGTCGTCTTCGCAGCGATCATTTGACATCAGGCAGATTGATTTGTTCATAACAAAGTTGTTTAAGATACGGAGCAAGTCTGATGAAGAAGTGCCAATGAAGTCCCGATTGGAACAGCAAATTTATACGGGCACTGAAAAGGCAATAGGTATGGATTCTTTGTTAGGCGTGGAGGGCAAGTAATTCTGTTCCTTTTGCCGTTCGCTTTTGGTTTGAGGAAAGCATTTGCTTTCGGCCAAGATTAGTAAATCAGGATTTTCTCCGTACTTAATTTAGTCAGATATTCAGACTATAATCTAATACAATGATACAACAGTTGCCCAATGATATTGATCTAGACTGATTTATTGGCATGAGAAAAATTCTGAAAATCAGACGAGAAATGGGAATAAGAAAGTAATCACGCGTGGGAACAAATAGCCTAAAATTGCTATCAGAAAATAGCTGAAACTTCTCCTCGATTTCATTTCGAGCTAATTTTGAGTCTTATATGCACCAGGACTCTACACTTTCTCAAAGGACTTTATAAGAATTATATAGAAGATATAGATTGAACTGGACATGGCAAATCTACAAGAATAACACCACACCCAGAACTCTGCTAAAAATCACAGGACTATGGGGCGGGTATGTAAATTGTGATGAAAGCCTATTTACAGTATTTACTAACTGGTTGCAAAAAGGAATCAATAATAATTATAATGAAAATTGTGCAACCAGATAGAAATGGTCTAGGTGGAATACCATTTTGGCTCCTTTCTTTCTAGTCCTTAGGCCGAGAAGAATCATTATCATTGTTGATACCACAAAGTTCTCAAGGGTGGTTGCGGGATTCCAATAAGCACCATTGGTCTGGTACACTCAAGAAGTGTGTAGACATGAACTTCCTGAATCTCTTCTTATACTCTTTAGAAGAAATGACAGTTGGCAACACATTCTTAGGAACAAGAGAAGACTTCACCCATGTCTCCAAGTGCTTGTCCCATGTGTACTGCCTAAGATAATCAATTATCCCACATACAAGCTCCTGGTGCTGACTGTCCACACCCACAAGTAAAGAATAATCAATCACATCAACTGACTGCAAATGAAGAGCAAACCAGTGAGCTACCAGCCTATGACACGACACCATATTCAGAATATCACCAGAAAAAACAACATGAATTTTCAAAATTACTTGCACCAAGAAAAGCTGTGTCATTCCAAACAGCTCGTTGCAAGTGACGCTTTGCATTATTACTGACATATAATGGAGAGTAATTCATGTCATTGATAAAGTTCTGATCCAAAAGAACATCTCCTGAACCATCAGCTACTGAATTATATCGAGCATGCAGAGCCCCTTTAAGATCATACTGCCGAATAATGCTTCGTCCAAATGTAAGATTCTCCATCACCATTAGGTCGTGTCTCATCTCTTTCCCACTTTTTGTCTGTCTTACAGTTACCTGCAAAGAAATCAAATATTTACTTGAAAGAATAAGAAGAATCCTCAAGGGCAACAAAAAATCAATCTCACTGACCTGATAAATCCCAAGAACTTTTGCAAGGCAAGTTTGGTTCCCTAAATCAAATGATTCATTCATGTACTTGAAGTAATGCATGGCAAACTTGTCAAATGAATCAAACTCTGCCTTCTTAATCTCCTTTATAATGAACTTGTCATCAAGTGTTTTAGCAAAGAAGGATTTGCTCTTCCCACGTTTGGCATCCCAGTTTCTACAACGGCTGAGGGAATCAATATAATCGAGCTCAGACAGCCAGCATTGACTCAGCAGATCATGGAACTGGCTTGCATAGAGACACTTAACTGAGTATTTACCCTTTGCAAGTGATTTTGAAACCCCAATCGCAACCTCTGGACTCAAGACTTCTGGAGGAATCAGAGATTCCAACAAATTCAATCCATCAAAACTGGAGTACCGAGACCCTTCCGAAGAACTGCTTAGAGTAGAATGGATGCAATCTGAATCTGAAGAGCCATTGATAGGCCTATGTGGAGATGTTATGGTGGGTATTCTACTCCAGCTATGTAAACTTTCAATTGATTTAACAGCTGTCTCACCATCTTTCCTACAATCTTCATTGAATACCAATGTTGATAGAGGTACATCTTTCAACAAGGCCAGGGCACAAGCAATTATGCTTGAGAGTTCACCTTCATAATCTGAAATGATATAGTTCTCAGTTCTTAAAGGGATGTGCAACCGTGCACCTTTCCTCACTGATTAGTTGATAGACAGCTGGCAAGTTTTCAGGAGTATAGCTACTAAAACATTCAAATTTTGGCACAAAACCTCTCTGCAGATCTCTCATGTATTTTTGTTGGAGTTCTGAAAATGGCATCCAGAACCATCCATTTAATTTTTCCAAGTCGGATAATAGTGAATGTGGAGATGTTTCACATTTAGGTACTTTTTGATTCAACAAAAGAGTCATTCTTTGCAAGATTTGAAGAAATAGGAAAGCTTCCATCCACTTGAAAATTTTCAAACAAAGGGAACTCCTCTGCTTCAGAGAAGTTTCACATTTAGGTACTTTTGATTCAACAAAACAGTCATTTTTTGCAAGATTTGAAGAAATAAGAAAGCTTCCATCCACTAGAAAATTTTCAAAGGTAACTCCTCTGCTTCGAAGTTATCATCACCTGAATGATCATCAAAAACATTAGCTCTCACAGTAAAGTCCTTGTTGGACAATCTATTTGGGCTTAAACCACCAATAACTGGTGTCTTAATATCCTCCGACACAGTAGATGTGTTATGGATACCCTTCCATTCTTCAGATTCTTGGTCAGAACCATCAACTGGAATTTCTTTAGCCACAAAATCATTTGCTTCATCTGATATATTGCACATAACTTTCAAATTGTCACAATTGTTGGAATCTTTAACACCATTCCCAGAATCATTTTCCGGCCCTTCATTTCCTCTAGAAGTAACATCATCCATCTTCAAATTCAGTTGCTCTGGCAACACTTTCTCAGCAGCACCAGTTATGACCACAGTAGGCTCAGGCAAGAGCAATGAACACAGGCATCTATCCCAAACACATGATTCAAGCCCAAGCACCCACCGCAATCTATTCAAGCTGAGAAGTCTATGAAAACCATCATCTGGGATAACATTCTTAGCAACCGAATTTTGAATGTCAACCTGTTTTTAATATTTTCCAATAAAGCAAGTGAACAACCAAGCAAATTTAAAACCATTTTTACTTTAAAGTTCACTTATCTGAAGTAAAGAATAACAGAGCTCCCCATAACTAGGATTATTAAATACGAAAGAAAATGGCACTCTCCATGAATTTTCTCAAAACAAAATGAAGGTCAAGAGTTGAGCTGACAGGTAGAAAGTACAAACATTTACAACAACAATTAAAACAGGCAAAAGCAAGCTCTATGATTCCTTAAGGGTTAAAACTTCAAAAATTAGTACAAAGACAAAACTGACCTCAAACATGGCACGTACTTGCTTCAGCATCTCTAAAGTGACAGAGAACTCTTTCAATGAGCCTTGGAGGTTCAGAGTTGACCCCACAAATTGAGGTCCTATCTGTTTTAGAGAGCTTTCAACTTCTGTGAACAGAAGAATCCCTTTGGTATATCACTGAAAGAAGAGATCATTTTCAGTTCAACTGTATTACCAGCATTTGGCCAAAGAATATTATGAGGCAAAATCACACAAGACACTTACATTCTGAAATTCTTCTTTAAGCCGTTCATTATTGATAGAATTGCTGAACGCCACCTTCCAAGGCAGCAGAAACACTGTAAGTTGTGACTGGAGAGTAACTGAACATAGCAACCATGGGGCCTAATCTGGTGTTGCAAGAAGATACCATGTACAACAAGGACATCAAAAATAAGATGTAATTCTTTGCAGAAACAACTTTAAACACAGCCAAGAGGAATAAAATTCGATGCTACAATGATACAGTCACCCTGCATTTTCCTAAAAAGAAACAAAGATGCCGCTGACAGCAGCCCCCATTTTCCTATTTTACTGAACTCTAAGATCCTAAACCATTCCCATTACAGGCAAGGTTATGCCTGGCTAATCTGTAGCAAGAAATTCCACTTCTGTAACATTCAGGCAAAGTTAGGTTTTATAATTTATCATTATTATTCTTGTTTATTTGATTGGGAATGTTACTAACACCCAAGCTGCATTGGACACAACCACACCCAACCAATGAGGGAAGAAACCACTCAAACAAAGACCATTTTGGGAAAGAAACCCAAAAGAACAACAGAATATACCACTAAATCAAAGCAGATTAAAAATCCATACCCAAAA
Source organism: Khaya senegalensis (assembly GCA_032402905.1). Classification (NCBI taxonomy): domain Eukaryota; kingdom Viridiplantae; phylum Streptophyta; class Magnoliopsida; order Sapindales; family Meliaceae; genus Khaya; species Khaya senegalensis. Next base: position 4,190,577 of record CP135544.1, read on the forward strand.
AGGTAGAGCAAGTCCCTGTGCAGAGAATGCCCACAGCTTTGTAATGTGCTAGATGATGACTGGTGAGAAAAGCTGAGTTCCAGGAACTTCCTGAATGACAGACCACAGGCAGCAGTTGAAATTAATATTCTCTTCGTTGATTTTGAAACCCCATTCCCACTTTTACATTTACCACATCGACCCCACATCCAAATTTTTCCTTCCACTTCTCCTGGCAAACACATTCCATCAGGAAGCCGTTTAACTTGTATTGTAAGCTGTTTATTGAGGTGTGCATAATAATAAAAGTGAGCTTCTGGCAATTGACCACATGCAGCACATTGCTTTCTCTGAAAAGCATTGCAGTTTGTATAAGTGCACATAACAAGTCATTACAGCCTAGATCTTAATAACAGTTTGGAGACCATATACGTCCTAACATTCATGTGATGGTTTCCTGTATGAGAGAAATAAATAGCACAAATCAAATATACAAAAAAGTCACTGCAGCACCCTTTATCCCGACAGAGCAAGAACATTGTTTTCTGCAATGGCATATCTGTAATGAAACCCCATAGAACTAGAAGAATGGCATCTGAAGTGAAAACTTTATAAATGTAAAATTCCCTAACAAATGGAGATCCGAATAACCTGATTGAATAGATTATCTTGGAGAAACCTCCAGAGTGGAACATCAAAATTCTTGTAGAACATAATGTGAGAAAAATGGCTTTGTTCGCACATATCCCCCCTCAAGGCATTTCAGCTTGACATCAAAACCAAAATACTTTGAGAATCCAATGATGCATTACCATCCTCCTTACTTTGCAGTGGATCATTACCATTGACAAATTCTACATTTACAGGGGCTTTGGAGTAAGCTGACAAAGGTGTTGGTTGCCCATCCAGTGATTTCTCTTCATCAGAACTACTTCTAAATTCCATTTTACAAGGGTCAGAGGCCTCCATAACTTTTGAAACTGGAACTTCTGTGATCTGACCATTTTGCTCCTGTCTGCGGAAACCAAAGTACAAAGACAAAGATGGACAAACAGCAGCAGATGCAAGAGGGAAATTGTCCCCTATAACTTTCTTTAGGGATGCTGAAAGTGATGAAAACCCAGAGAATACGGCTGGATTGTACGGCTCAAAAGATAATATGGAATCCCCTTCTAATTCATTGGTTGCACAGGAACTATCTTCATGGAAACTGTTGGAAATGGGAATATCCACTGTTCTTGAACCATTTTCAGCTGTAGAAGCTTCAAGATAAGGAATATTAGAATTAACATTTTCAAAAGCAGGGTATTTTCGATCCATTGGCAAGACATCTGCCACTTCAGCAGAAGGAATGGTAGAAAACATTGCTCTCGGATCAACAAGGAAAGATGTTTCAAGAATTAAATGGTAGGCCACAACGACCGCACAATGCACCACATATTTAATCCTCTTCAGTTCATCACTGTTGCTTCCTTTCAACAATATCTGAAACATTACATCATACACAGTACTTCATGAGGAGTATATATTCCATTAAAAATACCGGCACAAAGAAAACTAAAAAGGGAAAACCCAAAAAATTAGTGTGCGTCTGTTTCAACTTTTTATTTAGACATATAGTGCTTGAAGAACAAGCCTGAGTGTCTCATCGACCACCCAGAAATTAAAACAAACAAAAGAAAATCAAACGCAACAAACTCACTGTGCAACCAAGACATGTGGGACAGCCCTCAAGGAACATCAATGTTTTACTTGGCCGCTTTCCCCCTTCAGCAAAACCAGCATGTTCCTCTACAAATTTTTCAATATGAAAGGAGTCGCAACTCTTTAGTTTTTGACTACTCAATGTATCAGATGATACAATCAGTGAGCCAGTACAGCAAGCAACTCGCTCCAGGCGATGGAGTTTAATGTCAAAAACCAGTGTAACTCCTTTTGCGAGAATAGACTCTTGAATATCACGAGAAACAGTTTTTTCCACTAGAACCACATTTGGATGGCATGTTTCTATCATCTCCATGACAGATTTCGTATGACCTTTTTCCTGCAGTGAAGGAGATGGTGAGAACAAATAATACTATACTTCCAGTACATGAAGATTGCAGATAATTTTATGAAATTACCTGCTCCATTGCATTAAATGATGACAACCCAATAGAAGACTGTCCAAGCATGCCCCGAATCAACAACAGCCTTGGATTCCTGTACTTAGTTGGCATGTGCTTGTGAGCAGCATGCTTCTTAAAAACTAAACCTTTGATTACTTGACTGCAAACCAATATATATGTTAAGAGATCAAGATGAAAGCAGACAAACAATAAGCAATTTCATTGGTGAATTAGATGCAAAATGCTATTTGAGATATGTGTGTGCTTCTACATTCCTTCCACTAGATTGCAATTGATGATTGTTGAATGGATAAGATTAATTTAAATTTGAATTCTTAGAAGATTAGCTAGCTTATTCATCATTATCTTTTAGAAATATTATCTTATTTTAGATTTAGTTGGATAATAGTTAAATATTTTGTTCTGAGTTAATATCTGTTCTAGTTCTTACTTTTTAGGGAAAAACTTGCGTAAACACCTCTATTTAAATGAGAGGAATATTGAATAAAAGTGATTTTTTCTCCTACCATTTTTACATGGTATCAGAGCAAGGTTCAAAATAGTTTTTTTTTTTTTTTTTATCCAAATGGCCAATCCAACACAAACATCCTATACTAGCTCCTCTAAAACTTCTCAAGCTGAACTAGTCTCATCTTCTTCACAACCTAACCAAATTACAACCCATTCATACAACTCTGAAAATCATGCTTTACAGATTACCCAGCATAGACTTGATGGAATGAACTATTTGGATTGGTCTCAGTATGTGACCATGGTAATACGCGGAAAAGGAAAGTTAGGCTTTCTAACAGGAGCAACACCTGCACCATTAAAGACTAACAGAGCTTATATTTCATGGGAAGCAGATAACTCGATGATCATGGCCTAGTTAGTGAACTCTATGGAGAAAAGAATAGGCCAAAATTCCTTATCCTACAAGACTGCTAAGGATATATGGGATGCAGCCAGGGATATGTACTCAAATGTAGGTAATTTAGCTCAGTTGTTTGAAATTAAATCTGCCTTGAAGGAGAGCAAACAAGCAGAATTGTCAGTCACAGATTATTATAATAATCTAATTGGATTATGGCAAGAGTTAGATCTCTTTAAAGATATGACAAAATATTGTACTGAGTGCAATAAAAAAAATCAAAATGAGCTTGAGACAGAGAGGGTTTTTGATTTTCTTCATGGTCTCAACAAAGACTTAGATGAAGTTAAGGGGAGAATCCTAGGATCAAAACCACTGTTGAGTCTTCGAGAAGCCTTTGCTAAGGTACGTAGAGAAGAAAGTAGACGTTGGATAATGCTAGGAGGCAACAAAAATTCAGAGAATAAGTCTGACATTTCAAACATTACAACATCTGCCTTAGCCATAAAAAAGAATTGGTACAATCAAGGGGATCAAAAGAATAATTTTGGAGATCAATGTTAAAAAAAAAAAATCAGTGGTGTGATCACTGTCAGCGATCTAATTATAGTAGAGAAACTTGCTAGAAACTTCATGGAAAGCCAACAAATTGGAAGCTAAGGAAACAAGGAGAAAGCAGGGGGTATCAAGCAACTACAAAAGTACAAAATCAACAACACTCAAGTTTCAGTCAAGAACAATTAGTGGAGCTCCAAAAATTACTGCAGCATACTCAGACTCAATCAAGTTCTACTAATCAACTGAAACAATCTTCTACTTGTAATATAGCTCAACAAGGTAGATTCTCTCTTGCTTTAAACACACAAATAGCAGACAATAATGAATGGATGGTGGATTCAAGAGCTTCGGATCACATGACAGGAAATGCAAAAATGTTCTCTACCTATACCCTATGTTCTAGAACACTTAAAATTAGAATTGCAAATGGTTTTTTATCTTCTATTGCAGGAAAATGAACTGTTGTTATTTCATCAGATATCTACTTATATTCAGTATTACATGTTCCTAATCTTGCATATAATCTGATTTCAATCAGTAAGTTAACTAAAGATCTTAATTGCAAGGCTAATTTTTCCTCGTGTTTATGTGAATTTCAAGATTTGTATTCGGGGAGGATGATTGGCAGTGCTAAGAGCAGTAATGGGTTATACTACCTTGATAATCATAAGCATAGAGGAAATAATCAGATCCAAGCTCTTCATGGAATATCAGGTTCTACTTCTAGTTTAATTTCAGAAAAAATAATGTTATGGCATAAGAGACTAAGCCATCCTAGTTTTCCTTATTTGAAAAAATTATTTCCAGATTTATTCCATAATAAAGATGCAAATTCATTTCGTTGTGACATTTGTCAACTTGCAAAACACACACAAAACTCATATCCTATGTGTCCATATAGAATGTCCAAACCTTTTCTATATTTCATAGTGACATCTAGGATCCAATTAAAATTAGTAATATTTCAGGAGCTAGGTGGTTCATTACATTTATTGATAATCACACTAAAGTTTGTTGGGTATTTCTACTAAGGGAAAAATCTGAAACTGTAAATATTTTTCAGAAATTTCATCAAATGATTAGGACCTAAATTCAAACACAAATCCAAATACTCCATACTGATAATGCTCGAAATTATTTTAATCAAGTTCTAGGAGAATATCTTGCCAATAATGAGATAGTTCATCAAAGTTCATGTGTAGGAACACCTCAACAAAATGGGATTGCAAAACGTAAAAACCAACATCTCTTAGAAATTGCTAGAACCTTAATGTTTACTAATAATGTTCCTAAGAGTTTATGGGGAGAAACTGTTCTTACAGCCTCATATATTATTAATCGACTTCCAACTAGTGTTCTTAAATTCCAAACACCACTTCAAATTCTTCTTAAACATTATCCTCAAAATCGTTTGTTTCAAAATTTACCTATTAGGATCTTTAGTTGCACAGTATTTGTTCATTCTTTAACAAAAACAAAATTAGATCCTCGGACAACTAAATGCATTTTCTTAGGATATTCACCATTCTAAAAAGGGTACAAATGTTATTGTCCAAAAACAAATAAACTATTTGTAACTATGGATGTCATTTTTTTTTTAAGATACCCCTTTCTTTAAGAGTTCAATTCAGGAGGAGAATTTTAATAAAATTGAACTTTTTGATTTCTCTATTAAGGATAACTATGAAGCTGGGAAAAACTTTTCTAGGGATGAAGTTTCAATTCTAGATAACTCTAATATAGTTGACATTTCTACTACAGATGTCTCAGCTGAAAATTCAACAATTTCAGTTCCCATTCCAAATGCAATATCAAAAAATTTAAATCCAAATCTTGAAACCTCCAAGTCTAAGACTCTTATGCCACTAACTGACATATTTAACGTAGATAGACAGAAGTATAAAGAGAATTCAGTAATTTTGACATATTCTCGGGGAGCAAAGAAGAATCAAGGAATACAACCTGTCACTGCCCAACAGGACTGCCCAGATTCTGATCCAAATACTGATCCACATATGACACATCTAAATGAAGGCTCAAAGAATTCAAAAAGTGAAGAATTTCAGCAAGACAATAAAGAATTTCAGCAAGAAATAATTGATCTGCCAATTACTCTTCGAACAGGTAAAAAAACTTGTACACAACATCCAATAAAACATCACATGTCATTGGAAAATCTTTCACAGTCATATAAAGCATTTAGTTTGAAAATATTAGCTGAAAAAACTCCAGCAAATATCTTTGAAGCTCTTAGTGGTCAAAAATGGAAGCATGCCGTTTTGGAGGAGCTTAATGCTTTGAAGAAGAATGATACATGGGAGATAGTGAAATTGCCAAAAGGAAAGTTTCCAATAGATTGCAAATGGATTTTCAATATTAAATATTTTGATAGGAATATAGAGAGATATAAAGTAAGGTTAGTTGCCAAAGGGTTCACTCAAACCTTTGGCATAGACTACAATAAAACATTTGCACCAGTTGCTAAATTAAATACAATCAGATTGGCCACTCTATCAAATGAATGTGGAAAATGCATTCTTGAATGGAGAATTAGAAGAAGAAGTTTATATGGAGCCTCCACCAAGATTTGATCATGAAGTTGGCAAAGAAAATGTATGTCGATTAAGGAAATCTTTTTATGGGTTAAAGCAGTCACCAAGAGCTTGGTTTGATAGGTTTTCTACCTCATTGAAGAAGTTTGGATATACTCAGGGACAAGCATATCACACACTATTCTTTAAGGCTTCTTTAAATGGACAAATTGCTATTCTTATAGTATATGTAGATAATATTATTTTAACAGGTAATTATCTAAAAGGTCTTATTTCCTTAAAGGGTTTTTTAGCAAAAGAGTTTGAAATTAAAGATTTAGGACAACTTCGCTATTTTTTGGGAATGGAAGTGGCAAGAAGCAAGAAGGGTATTGTTGTCTCTCAAAGAAAGTATACACTAGATTTTCTTAAAGAGACAGGAATGCTAGGGTGTAAGCCATCTGAAACTCCAGTAGAGCCAAATGTAAAGATAGGTAAAGAAGGGTAAGTCCAGTAGATAAGGGGAGATACCAAAGATTAGTGGGGAAGCTGATCTATCTATCCCACACTAGACCTGACATAGCTTTTGCTGTAAGCTTAGTCAACCAATATATGCATAATCCATTCTAAGTACATCTAGATGCAGTTTATAAAATTCTGTAGTATTTGGAAGCCTTCACTAGGAAAATGTTTATTTTTTGGTAAGAGTAATAAGAGATATGTTGATGTTTATACTTATGCTGATTGGGCAAAATCAATTAATGATAGAAAATCTACATCTAGTTATCGTACATTTATCTGGGAAAACTTAGCTACATGGAGAAGTAAAAAGCAAAATGTGGTATCAAGGAATAGTGCAAAAAGAAGAGTTGAGAGCTCTTGCACTAGGAACCTGTGAGATAATTTGGATTAAGAGACTATTGGAAGAACTAAACTTAGATTGTGTAAAGCCAATGAAAGTTTTTTATGATAATAAAACTACTATCAACATTGCCCATAATCCTATCCATCATGATCGTACCAAGCATGTGGAGATTGATAAGCATTTTTTGAAAGAAAAAATAGATTGTGGAGAAATCTGTATGATTTTTGTTCCTTCAAAGCTACAAGTGGCTAATTTATTTACAAAAGGTATTGAAAGACAAGGATTCATAGATTATCTAAGCAAGCTGGGAATGTTAGATATTTTTTTTCCAGCTTGAGGGGGATTGTTGAATGGATAAGATTAATTTAAGTTTGAATTTTTAGAAGATTAGCTAGCTTATTCATCATTATCTTTTAGAGATATTATCTTGTTTTATATTTAGTTGGATAATAGTTAAGTATTTTGTTGAGTTGATATCTGCTCTAGCTCCTACTTTTTAGAGAAAAACTTGTGTAAATACCTCTATTTAAATGAGAGGAATATTGAATAAAAGTGATTTTTTCTCCTACCATTTTTACAATAATTTATAAAGATCAAAAGACTATCTACAGCAATTAAATGTTGTGACAAGTAATTTGTGTTATGAACATACTTTGTAGAGAACAAAATGAACACCAATCAACACCTTCAAGGGGAAAAAGAAAACCAGTTCATTTTTTTCACACATGTAAGTTCATTTTTTTCACACTCATTTTAAGAACTGATTATGGGAAGATAACGCAGTAAGAACAAACATGCACAATGGAAGTACAGTTATTTCTACGTAAAATTAACAAAGAACAATAGAATATCAAAAACTCACTGTTCTCCTACTTCAGATATCTCTTTAGCAGAAATAAAATATGCAAAAAAGAAAAAAGGAAAAGAGAAAGTTCTAATCATATCACCTTTGGCTGCAAGATCCAGTAGCAATGCATTTTACTTTTATGTAGCTATTTGGATCCATTGCTTTACCATCTACAGAATCAGGCCTCAAACAAGAAGCAGCTTCCATGATAATGATGTAGCAATATCCACCCAACTTTCTCCATCTTTGCAAAAAGAGGCAACACCAACAGAATTCAGAAGTTGACGCACAATGGTCTTGAACTTCCCATTTACCACCTCTTCCATAGCTCTTTGTTTTCCCTCTTTAAACTTATATCTCCCACCGCCTTCTTCTCTGAAATGAGTCAAAGAACTTGGCTTGCCCCACTTTGTGCCATCACCACGCTCATCGTCATCATCATTACAAGCCACACTACCCTCCATGTCATCCTCAGGACCTTCTGATTCTGGAGGTACCCAAATTTGTAGATCCATTTCATGATCAGCAGACTTAGAATTCTCAGATATGTTACTATCAACTTTTGCTTCTAGACCATTACTAGACTTCTTTTTCCCCACCTCACTTATGATGTCATTGTCATTTCCACTACCTACATCCTTTAAGATACTTCTTGTCATTTTGTTTGATCTATCAAGTCCATTTACAGGGCCCTCTAAGCGAGAGTCTTGCAACTGGCCATTCAGTCTAACCCTGGTAACCTCGTGATTATTGTTCGTTGCACCTTCCTCTTGATCACACCTAACCAAAAACCAAATGAAATAACTTCAATTTTTTGAATAATGCAAGGAAAAATAGTAAATCAGCACTACAATTGAAAGCATAGACTCACTGGTCATTAGAATTTACATCAACCAAAAACCTCCTGAAATAGCAGAGAACACAGGAAGATATTAGAATGCAACTGCATGGAGAAAATGTTTGACAAGCTAAATGATATTTCTGAAGAGAGAAAATGTTTGACAAACTAAATGATATTTTGAAGAGAGAAACAAAAAGGATCAATTACTGCAGCTTGAGAAAGAGCAATCACTGCTTGACAATGAAGTCGTCAGGTTGATCAGTGGTGTTGGAAAGGGACTCAAATTGTCAGGCTTCAAATATTCTCTTTCTTGTTTCTCTCTACAGATTCTGCAGGACCAAAATTATTTATTTTCAAAGAATTTCCATTCCCCAATTTCTCTTCTTGTCCTTTGCCATTATCAATTCACCACCACAATGATGACACTTGCCACACATCTGATTCAAAAATAACTCCAGCAACTGGTCTAATCTGAATGAGGTCCAACCATGATCATGTAATTAATTCACATAAAACAACCAAAATTAAACTTAAAAAAGAATAAAATGTCCAAAATCATTTTCTTCAGTGAAAATACACTTCACAACTTCGATCCAATATTATCAGGCACTGAATCTAACATGCAAGCCACTTCCAGGACTAAAATTTGCAACACAAATGAGAACCCAAATATGATAACTGATGAAGATAATGACTAACCCAACAATAATTAATCATTTAAGAACTCTCATATCACATGTCGCATAAAAATCAGAATCTTAAAAAGGCACAATTTGAACAGTTAAGGAATCTAGTCCAAACGGATAATACAAATTTAAACTCAGAATCAATAGCAGAAGCCTTAAACAGAAAAATGGTAAATCCACTTATAATAGAATATACCATTGCATATAATCCATATCACTGAACAACCCACCAGAGTTCTCCGACGTGAAATTTTCTTCCTTAAATTTCAGCAGCACCCAGAAATAAAAAAAGGTTCTATTTAGGCCAAAAAGAGCACAAACCGCTATGATCAAGCCCTAGAAACTCAAGATTAGAGAGATTGTCCAAATCCCATAATATACATAGAATTAATTTAGCCTCTAAAAGACCTGTAAAATACAACTTAGTAAATAACTAAATCCTCAAAGCACCTCAGTTTCGACACAATATGTAATTGTTAACAGTACATATCACACAAATAAAGATCAAAGCATGTTTGTTCACCAACTGTAAGCCAAAACTAAAGTAACAAGTCTTTAAAAAAAATGAAAAAGAAATCATGCATACACAAATAAACAGAACAGAACAACAATTCAAAAGTAATATTGTTACAAATCAAAACGAAATTTGGGTGAAATGAAGACAAAGAACAAGTGAGTATGTAACCAAATCAAAAATCGCCACCTTTATAAAACTAAAAATAAACTGATCAAATAATTCGCAGGGGTTGAATGTGATAGCAAGAAAAGCAAAAACGTCAAGTATTTGAAGAAAACTGATATAAAAAAGTGGGAAAAAAATCAGCTAAGTCAATTTTTTTCAACATCCCAAATGACAACCCACCAAAATCTTGAAGATTTCACACTCCACGATACCGAAAACAATGGCAGTTACCATATTTAAACTCTGATGTCCGAAAAAATAAAAACAAACCGAAAATCAAACATGAAAAGTGTAAAAGACATTAACTTACTGTCAAAGAAATCCCAAGAGGAAAGTTTTGGTTATTGGGTTTGTGATGTCCGTCTTTCAGTTGATGCCTCAACCTCAAGGAATTTTAGAGAGAGAAAGGGAAAGTCCAGAAAGTGTTGAGAAATTGAGGAGAGGGGAGAATGAACAAGGAGAAGAAGGAAAGCATATTACTAAAATTTTCGAGCAAAGTAAGTGGGAAATTTATGAAAATAGCCTTATTTCAAGGCTTCTCAATATTTTTAACTAATTTTAAAATAATTTTATTAAAATAATTATTTAAAATAATTTTATTTTAAAATTCTACTTTTTACACTTATAAATATAATATTTCTCTTTCACATGTATTAACTCTCAAATTTC
>CP135544.1:4201713-4238982 GCA_032402905.1 Khaya senegalensis
AAATTTATTATATTTATTTTTATAAGAGTGATATTATAAACATACTAATTATGTGTGCAATACGAACAAAGTGGTGTAGTATTATTATACAATACAAATCTACTATATTCATTTATTATTATTATTGTTGTTTATCATACAAACAGGAGAAGAGAAGAAGAGATTAATACGACTAGGTAGTTGAAAACAGATGACGGAGTTAAGATCGTTTCCAGCAACAAAAGCGTCTTCCTTTACATGACAAACCAAGAATTCAACATAAATTTTTAAGTAGAGCTTGTTGGAGTAACTATTACAATTTTGTAAGTTGGACTTCCTCTTTTTGAAAAATAAAAGACAAAAAATTAAATGACAATCGAACAATAAAAAAATTAAAAAAAAAAATAGAAAGCCCTTTTGAGATCGAAAAATCATTTTAACTGGTTAAGACATTAAACCTAAATGGATCATCTGGACCACATTTTGAAATGTCTCCTAGTAAAAGTGGCCTTGATTTGAAGATTTTTAAATTCAAAGATAATCCCCATGCATTCAACATTATTGACGAAAGCATTTACCTAGCATCTCCAAGTGTTTAAAACAAAAAAAAGATAGTAAAATATATGCATTTAAACATTTTTTTAATATTCTTTTTTAAAAATTATTCAAATTATTAATATTCTTTGTATAGTACTTTAAATATTATTTTAATTAATATGTAATTATTTACAAATTCAAAAATTACTTCTAAGACTAGTTAAATTTAGTAAGTATATTATTTAAAAAAAGTACACATGAATAAGAACTTTAAACTTTTAATTCAGGGTGTATATATATAATGCTAATTAGTATTGTTAAATGGGTATTTATTCCCTTCTGCTTCTGCTTCTGTTTTTTTTTTTTTTTTTTCAACTTTTGCTTGCCTCTCCTTCAGATAATATGCTGGCCTTCTTTTTCCTCCCATCTCAGAAGCAAATGAATTGAAGTATCGCTCTATCACTCTCTTTATTATGTTTGATCTTTTATTTTCGAGTGCAAATTGCGTAACAAAACAATATATGAGACTCTATTCAAGAAGAGATGTCTCGACTCTCTTACCTCACCTGCAGATGCACCTGCACTCACCGCTGTAAATCTCACGCCTAACAGCCGAGCGTAAAGCTAAATTCCTTTGCATTACTATTATGACTTACATTGGGATCGCAATAATTCGGTTCTGATCTCAGCTTTTATCTAAACAACCCAGCCACAGATTAATAGTATTATGAGGTCAAAACTGAGTTACAACCAGAACATATGACTATATAACTATCAATGAGTTATATGCGAGCATGCCTTTATTTTTATGTAAAACAACAAACTACTTCTCCAGGTTCAGGACTCGGTTTACATTGAGACTTGACAATTCCAGGAAACAAGATTTGCATCAACATCTCCTAAGTTAAGCATGGTAGGATATGCGGATGCAGAGAAAGAATATACTTCCAACATGACAATCGATTCCCCTTTTACAGGCCTTAAGCACGATAACATATTGAAGAATACATATAAAGGCCACGTAATTAATATCATATATAACTAAGACAATTTCAACAGCCAGATTGAGTGCGAAATTTTGATCATGAAGTGCTTGAGATTAAAAGAAGTAGAATTGACTGGGCAAATTTCAAATAGATTCACATCCATTCTGAGTGTTGAGCACCGGCACCATATACTTCAGTTTTGGTGATTGTGCCGAAGACTTTTCACACAAGAAGAACAAAAAGAAAAGAAAATTCAGGAGTAGAAAAATTACACATAATATTTGTGGCACAACCTATCATTATCTGTTGCAGTCGCACAGCACAGGAGGCCAAGCATCCTTGTTATCTTAAAGCCTCAAAGAATCAGATATTGCAAATTCGCAATCAAAACATTTCAGTTGTGAATCCATATTCCATCAATAGAAGTGATTTGAATCTTTAGAATATCACATCAACTTTGAAAAATAGTACAGATGTCTAGATTGCAATCAACAGTTTCAGGGTTTCTATTAAACCCTAAGTGATATATCATGTCATAAATGCTCGTAACTGTAACTATGGACAATGCGTACAGAGAACTTGATATGTGGAATGTGCACACAAAACAGAAATTAGGACTAACATTAAGAAGAAAGAACAAAGAAAATAAGATCCTCCCACATTCAATTGTAAATTAAAATTGAATTCATTGATGTAAATGACTACAAAGAGACAGTATGCCTGTATAACACTTCGTCATCACTCTCATCTTCATCATCCGACACAATCTCACCCCCCGGTAGTTCCAGCTTCCCACCCATACAAAATGATGGACCCAAACTCTCAGATTCAATATAATCACCTCGCAATCTCTCTTCAAATCTCTGGTCACTGCAGTTGAGGAACCAGTTCAACGAGCACCGGATCCCCTTGCTTTGTAGCCTTCGGTATCTAGGCTTGATCCTTGATTCCAAGCTATAAGTAAAGTATTCTGGGAATTCAATTAGCTCTTTCATTGGCCTTCCCATCTCACTCTTGAAAAAGTAATAACTGTTTTTCATGAGCTCAACCCGGCATATAATTAATTGTGGACATTTCACAACCATCTTTGCCACATCCCCGGAAGGTATTCCCCGCCCCAAAAGGAACTCAACAGGCTTCAAAATCACATGTTGGTTAAGACTGACAATCTGTGGCATCTTCTCCACAACTTGAGTGAACCCTTCTGGATCAATCTTGATCTTTGAATTAAAGAAATACAGCTGTGATGACATCTTAGCTTTCAAAGGTAAACCTATAATTTGTGGATATTGTGCTATGACTGAAGGAAGCAACTCCCTCCTTATCCCAAAACTTAGTAAACAATCAACGTTTGGTTTAACAGTCTCTTGAAGATCATACCCTAAAATATATGAACGTTTCTCCAGCATCCTAGCCAAAATCTTAATTGGTAAACCCAAAGAAACCAGATAATCCACGAGTGGCTTAATCATAGTCCCAACTCTCATTCCCAAAAAATATGGATATTGAGTCACCATGGGACCTATATCTCTAGGACTAACACCGATACTAACAAGATAAGCAACAGATGTACTCATTGTTCCTTCAAGCTTAAACCCTAAAAGCTCAGGATACTTCATCAAAACATACCCAAGATCTTGCTTTTCCACATCAAGACCGCGAAGAAATTTAATAACAGGCATAAGCTCAACAACCACACTTGCATGCAAAACTTGGGGGTATTTCTGAACAAACTCACCCAATTTTGGCTTAGGGATACCAATTTTCTCTAAATAACTCAAAACGGGAACCATGTTTTTACGCACACTGCAACCCAGCATTAACGGGTAATCATTAATGTTATCGATGGTTAATCCCAACTTCTGTAAAAACACAACACGTTGCTCCATGACCTCAACGGTGGAAGGTAACTCTAGATTCTCTAATTCATCAGGAATTATACCTAAATTTTTTAGATAATCACAAATTTTGACGCGATTAACTAGTTTTTCCTTTTTGCCTTGCACAACGCCCCAAGTGACAGATGGCATCTCATATTCAGGGAACTTAGTTGAAAAAGAGTAAATTTGTGAAACCCTCAAAGGGTTTCGAATATGAGGGTTTCCGGCGTTGGGGTTTTGTAGGGTTTTCACTTTTGAATAAAATATGAATGGATTTGTGAAGAGGGTTAAGATTTTTCTTCGTTTGAGCAGCGTTGTGCTCATTCTAAAGTATCACAAACAAGCAAGCAAACAAACAGAATAAAAACAGGAATGAAAACAAAGTAAAAGTGTTACCTCGACTTGCAGAAATAGAGATAAGAGAAAAGGAGAGAATTGAATGAAGCGTTGGCTAAAGTGAAATGAATTCGCGCAGCAGCGGAGACGGAGAAGAGGAGAGGCACGATGGCTTGTTAACCCTCCACGGTGAGTGAGATTTTCGGGTCTGGTTTCTTTTGGGCGGTTAAAACCCATAACCCAAGAAAAAACCATTCCATATCCAACTAACCATATTTGCAACTGGGCTCAAGGCAAACTGAGCTGGCCCCGAGGACTTAAGTCCCAATTCTTTAAGAGGAAAACATTTTTGGAAAAATTATAAAAAATAATCTTATTTTACACCCATTTTACCAACTTAACCTATTTTAAATCATTCTCATCAAAATAAACAGTTTTTTCAAGTTTAGATACATTTATTCTTGTACGACCCACATCATTATTTTCACAAAACACACTTCAAACTAATTCTTTTAACCCAAAAACTTTGACAAATCTCATTATCTCAACTTAAAAATTCTATCAAATCTCATTCTCTCAATTCAAACATTTATTATTTTTATACTTGCTAATGATTCATCAAAGATTTTAAGTTGAGAGAATGAGTTTAACTTTATTTTTTTGAGAATAACGAGGTAAATGTGTTCAAATTTTGAGAATAGATTATTTTGGTAAGAATGATTTAAAACAGGTTATGTTGATAAGTAGTATAAAATAAAATCATTTTGAGAAAATTTTTAACTTTTTTTTTTTTAACTATAGGTCTTGCTTTATCACAAAACTTTTACTATAATAGTCCCAACTTTTTTATTTTAATAAACTCAAGATTTTAACTATAGTTTTGAAATTTTTGTTCATATATCAAATTTTTTGTTATATTTTTTTAAATTTTACGTTAATTATTTCAATTTTTATATTTTATATTTTAAATTTTTATTAACTATTTTAAACTTTATTTTAATCATTTTAAATTCTCCATTACATGTTTCAAGTTTTACATTAAAAAATATAAGATATATTGAATATATATTAACAGTTCTCATGAAATAATATAAGTAAAAAATATACATAAAAAAATAAAAATTTAAGAATGAAATATTACTAGTAAATTTTAAAATATAAAAAAATTAATAGCAACAAGAAAATAAAATATAAATTATTTATATTTTATTAAGATAAGAATATAAGTTTATTTTATCCTACTAAAATAATTAATATATATATAAAAATATCTCTTGAATAATTAAGAATTTAATTTATAATTATTTTTATTATAATATGTCTTGAAAACTATTGTAAAGTTTCATATAGTTTAGAAGTATAGAATGTGTCTTATAAGTACTCTGTCATGAACCATTTTGCGACTAAGGTTTGAAATCTTAGGTGATAGGAAAAAAATTATAAGGAGATATAATTGTGCTCTTTGTGCTATCATGAGTTATTAAAGCATATAATATTATAATAGTTGGATAGAGTTATAAAAAATAATATCAAAGTCAATTTACTCAATCAAAAATATGTTAACGAAGATATTGAACTTCAAGAGGTAGATTGTGGATTTCCACATCAGTTGTGAGTGGGTTTGATATGTGTTTTATAAGAGTTTTGTTCTGCTTTATCTAGTACAAGATAGATTTTATATATAGTTATAATTATCATAAAATTTTCTAACAGTATATTGATAATTTGTTACGTATAAAAGAAAAAAGAAAAAACTAATATTTTTGTTTTGTATATCAATATTACAAATTACAAATACATTATTCATATTTTACAATAAAAAGTAATAGCTGTCCAACATTGACTTTGCCGAAATCCACACCAAATCATATTGGTGAATAGAAGTACTAGATATTCAAAGACATATATTTTGATTAGTCATTGAAACATACATGCAAAAAATATTTGACATTATATATACAAATTAATGATATAAATAAAATTGAAGAATTGTAATTTTAAATTTATAATATTGTGGTATACAAAATTATTTATATTTAAATAATTATTAATTTCTAAATAATATAAAATTTACATATTTAAAATTAAATGAAAAGATAACAATTTCCAACTCATTATAAATCCACCTGCAGCATGTGGGAAGGCAATGAATAGAAATTAAACTTAAAAGCAATATTAATGGTACTTATTAATACAAATTTTTCGTTCTTCAAATATCAATACATGATTTATTTTTTTATGGGAACAAATCTACTAATGTGGAGTTGTTGTATTGTCTAATCCTCTTCGAGTTCGATGTTTGCAAAATGAACATGGATCAGAATATTGGCCACTCGTTGAAAATCCTCTAATGTCTAAGTCAGTTTGAAATTTTTTTTTTTTTTTTTTTGTAATACCAAGAATGAATAATAGTTTAATAAAAATAATATAAAAAAGTGTTTTTTGAGGAGTGATTTTGGTATTATTTTGGTAACATAAACCATGTTAATATTAAAGTTAGCATTATACGAACTTACATTTTAATGATAACAACCAACTCAAATAAAAAATGAAACATAAGAGATCAAATTTGAATAATCAAGTCACAAGCTTATGGCATTAATTGTTATAATTTTGAATTTATGAATTTATATTTGTGTGTAACACCCCTCTATTTAAAATCAACTACATAAGATATAATCTGAATTTTTTTTTTTAAACATAAAGATATATATATGTGCGAAAGTTGGATATGTATAATATCCTGGTTACACACATAATCCATAGTATGTAACCCAAAAATACAAGTTTACTGTACCAACGTATATATATATATATATACATATACATATAGATACATACACATAATTATGCATTAACACAAAAAAAAATACCCCTATCATCAAGATACTAGCCCTGTTAACGCCTAGAAGAGTTCGCATCCATATCCCGCGGCGTCACATTACCTGTAAAAACCACAATCCACAAAGGGTGAGCGAAACAGCTCAGTAAGGAAACATAATATTCTAGTACAGAATTTGTTTCCCTACCATATATACTATACGATACTGATGACGTAGAGGTTATTAAACTCATATCACCTTAACATAATCTGACGAGATAAATACACTACGACCATATATTCTGTATCACTATCCACATAATGCTCATAGTTATTATATAGAATATAAATAAATCTACATGCATTTCGAAATCAAAAACACATGACATTTTTAACAAATTATCGACAAATATATGACCGGTCGTGCTAACACAGTTATGGATCGTGGTCACAAAGTAAATTCGCCCAACCCTCATCCATTCACACCACTCGTCTATCAGGCTGAGCATATATTTTATACATGATCGATCATATAATCTGGCTATAACCAAGCTAGCGGGTGTGAAGGGTATCTGAATATTCGGATCCATAACTAATGTAGTCACACAATTAATACCACATGGCCTAAAACCATGCATTCATTTTTTTTTTGAAAACTATTGTACACTCAAACCATACACAATAAATACCACATATGCGCACCTATACACATAGAAATGATAAATAACGTTCACATCTCGATTTTATGCGCATATAAAATTCGTTCACATAATGAATGTATAATGCACTTGCGGATAGTGATACCTAACCAACAATTCATAACACTTCCATAATCACATACACTCGCAAATACCCAGTCTACCAATTTCACTGGGATTTATTCATCACAATTATAATTTTTACTATTACGATAAATATATCGTATACTGTCCAATATTAATGGATAACCATATCAACGCATCATTTACTAATAAAGAAAATTTACATAATAATTATAACTACTATAATTATTATGACAACCAACGTGCAACGTCCTGAATATTACAATCTATTCTAAATTCTATTAACCACGCTCCAATCACACAGCCATAATAATAATTCATTTATGCATTCCAACAACCATATAAAGTATCATACATACATAACACATCAAAATATTTCTAAATCTCCACAATAATAACCAAAGTTACCATTTTACCCTTCCTTCAAATTTTTCCTCATTTTGTCCACCCAAATCAATTCCTACTAATTTTATTTGCTCCCTAACATACTTATACACATTCAAACATACCATAACATGTTAAAATATATCATTTAGAGGCTCGATGAACAGTATTCTAAATTTACCATTTTGCCCCTCTTTCAATTTTCTTCCATTTTATACATTATTCTATACCCAAGTTCGTCTAAACATCATCCCTAAATCCATTCCTACACAAATCAACCACCAATCACAAATTTCATAAAAGAAAATTACATTTTCTTACCTTAAAATATGCCAATTGCTTGATTAAACCTCCCAATACCGCAAAACCACCTAAATCACCATTAAAAACCATAAACCACTTTTAAAAATCACTTTTCATCAAACCCATAAATTGAAACTTAGTGAAATCAAGAACTTTTACCGTCAGATTAAAGCTCTCGATGCGTAGAACAATTTTTCCTTCTGCGGTAACGCGTTTAATCGGGCGGATTAAAAGATTTCGCTTGATTTTGTCCAAAAAAATTGAAAGAGAAAGGGAGAAGCACCTCACGGCAAAGAAGAAGAAAAAGCACCTTTTGTTTCAATTTTGAAAAGTCAACCATACTTATCCAAATCCATACTTTTTAAAATTATACTATTGCCCAAAAATATTTCAAAACTTACATTTAGCTCCCAAGAAAATTATGAGACTACCCAAGCCATTTTTGTATTCTTTTACTTTAGTCCATCAATTTTAATTACCACTTTTTCTTCTAATTCCTTGTGAAAAGACCATTTTACCCCTAATAAAGAAAATTGGTCACTTTGGTCCTTTTTCATCCTTTATAGAGAAATTCACCTCCTAATTTAATTTCACTTTTTCTATATCTTATTTACAACATTTACAAGAGTTCTGAGTGATCAAAATCTGGCAGAGTCCTTTCGACCCTTAACGTAATGACCATTTTGCCCTTTTTAGTAAAATTGTCCCTTTTTGTCCAAAATAGAAATTTTGGCATTCTTATGCTTATAAAATCTATATTTCCTTCTAACACACTCTATCATACTAATTTATATTCTTGACATCTAGCTTGATCAATCAAAACTTTATCAAATGATGATTTTACCCTTTTTACTTTCGACTTCCCAAAAATATACCAACCGCGTCTCGAATTGAAATTAAATATACCAACATAATGTTTATAAAATTCTAAGACTTTTTATGCGGTCAAAACTCACTTTGGCCTCAATTTTGAGTAAAAAGACTATTTTGCCCTTACCCGATAAAATAACTTATTTAATCGATTTTCATTCGGTCTCCTTCCAATAACTCTATAAAACATTTTCAAAGATAAAAGATAATAAAAATTAGGGTTTATTTATATCTGAGTTTCACATTTTGTATGTGTGATTGTGATTGTTGTGTAAAAGTTCATTTATTTTATACAAAATCATACTTTCAAAACTTTCAAAAGGTACCCAAATATAATATTTTGAAAATTAAAAATTGCACTAAAACAATGAAAGATTTTGAAACCTAGAACAGGGACTAAAATGCATAATTGTTTAAGTTTAAAAATAGAATTGGTGTCAAATTTGGTCAATTGAATTGCAAAATTTGATCAACCAAATTTTTAGGTGATATTTTAATTGATCCAGTCAACTGAATCTAATAAAATGGTCAACCAAATTAACTTAACTTTTGAATTTAATGTCTTTAACGGTTAGTTTTTAAGTATAATTATATATATATATATATATATATATAAACATTTCACACTTTGTTATAAGATTTTGAGCAAACACTAAGTGCTTACAAACATTTTTCAATTTTAAAAATTAAATCTTGAGCTTAAAAATTACTACAAATACATTACACATCTTGCTCTTTCATATGTTATATTCTTACTTGTTTGAGAAATTATTGAAAGTATATCTTACTTTATTTTTTATTATCTTTTGTAAAGGAGTGAAAGAAGTAGACCATTTACTTGAATAATGTGAGATAGAGTTGTTTAAGGATGAAATCATTTGTAAGGCTTAAATAGGTACCAAAAATTCTCCTAGTTATAAATTGATCCTTAAGATTTTAAGGATTATTCTTGACATAGGTTTAGTGAGATCGAGTAATTGAGAGTGAACACTTGTAAGGTTTGAAGGAGTAACATAAATCTTTTAAGTTGTCAATTGAGCCTTAGTGTTTCAAGACTTGTTTATAGTGAAATCTTCAAGTGGAGTTTAAAGAAGTAGATATAGGTAAATGTTGTGTCGAACCACTGTAAATTCAAGCATTTAATCTCTTTCCTTCATTCTCATTGACATGATTTCTTGTTGGATATTTGATTATCTTGTGTTATGTACATTGTTGATTATGGTTATGTTATAATTTTAAATTTCTTGTATTAATTTTTAGAAACTCAATGCAGCTCCTCTCTTTGATTATATATCGACATTATAGTTGGTACTAAAGTAAAGTTATCTTGATTATGACTTAATCATTTTAAAAAAAGATAGTGGCAATCTTAGGACATTTTGAGGGATACTTCACAAATGAACCCTTATATTTTAATGAAAATGACTATGCTTTATTGAAAGGCTAAAGTGAAAATATTCCTACAAGTCACTAATTTTGAGCTTTAAGAGGTCATAGTAAGGGTCCATAACTTCCCACAAAATAGAATAATAAAGGATAAAATGGTTCCAATCTTAGGAATAAGTGGGATGAACATTCTTTATTGTGCCGTTGATAAAAAAGAATTTTATAGGATTTTTGGTTGTTAAACTATACATAAAATTTGGCATACTCTTGAGGTGGTCTACAAGAGAACTAATTAAGTCAAATAATTCAAGATTAGTAAACTCACCTGATAAAATGAATTGTTCAAGATGGAGCCACATGAATTTATTTACACTATGTACACAAGATTTACATACATAATTAACTCTCTCAAGGCTTTACGAAAAACCCTCATCAATAGTGAGCAAGTTAAAGATCTTAAGATACTTTCTCTAGATAATATTATTGAGTCATTTATGGATTGTAAAGATAAAATCTCTAATGAACGAGTAGTTGAGGATAAGAAGAATAAGAATATTGTTTTCTAGTCATCAACACATAAAAGTGATGAAAAATATAGTGAAGATAATGATAAGGACATTGTTTTCGTGGCAGGAAAGTTCAAAAGCTACTTTAGAAAAAAGAACTTTAAAAGAAGAAATTTCAAAGGTTTTACGAGAGATAACCACAAAGATGATGAAGGCAAGAAAAGTCAAATCGTATACTATGAGTACAAAAAACCTAAGCATGTTAGAATATATTGCCCACTTCTCAAGTACAAGAAGTCCAAAAAAAAGGTAATGGTTGTCACGCCCCGACTCGAAGGCTACAACATGACAACTGTTATGTATTTTCAAGATATACCCTATTAACTTGGAATATCCTTTAAAAGTCTATAAGGTTTTTAAAGATTATACACTTTATTCATATAAATAAAATATACACATACAATCATACTTAAAATTATTTATAATATAAGTACTTATAAAAATCTCGAACAAGAAAACAAGTAAAATATTTAAAATTTAATTAATATCCAAGGTACATATTATAAAAAATTAAAATACTGCATTAAAACATTTCACTAGTAACACAATACCTATCACCATTGTAAAGAAGAAAATGTAAGACCTAATCTGAAAGTCGTGAAGTGAGGGATGAGTATAAGATATACTCAGTGAGTGAAGATGTAGCAATATATAATTCATAAGGTTTGAAAATATCATGATACTAAAATAATTTTAAACTATATTCATTTATTTGACAAATCTTACATTGTTCCAAAATCAATTATACAATTAAAAGTATATTATACAATATGTATCTAAGCTTAAATTTGGTTCCTTTATAAAAGATTGAGCTTGCCAGTTCTTTCCTAATTTGTTACCTTAGTCAGGGTAGATACTTAAAACCACCAGTGAGTTTCATTATATTAAAAATCAATGTCACTGATAAATTATAAACATATGTGTGTTTAAAATTAATTCATATTTTAGTTTATAAAGTTAGTTTTTCAATTTACAACCCGAGTCATTGACGTTAGCTCGAGTAATCACATGGTGATGATCATGACATTCTCGTATTACCTTTCACTAGGTAAATTTCATAATAACATTCTCCTATACACTAGTTCTATTTAATACCCTATCACTTATGTGGCCTCTACAAAAATTCATCAATAGGCTATTTTCCATAATATTACAGCAATACTAATATATCACTAACAAAGAATGTTTATAAGATAAAGTTTTTTAAATATTTATACCTTAAAGGCTATTTCAACAAATCATAATCATAAGAATACAAAACATAAATAAGCAATTAACTGACATACCTTATCTAACATTAAATCATTTATATACTGACTTAGTATCACAATAAGTCAAATGATTAAAAAAAAATTATTAAACTAAAACATGCAATTCAAAATAATTTATTAATTAAATAAACATTGCACATTATTCACTTACAGTTAGGGGGAGAGTATAAACTTTGTTACTGATTCTTATGTTAGCTTGAGTCTTCCCTTGAGGTGCTGGCTCCTAAAGAATACATATACCTTTCTATTAAAATCCAAATTTTAATAAAATGCTCATCTACCTAAATATGTAACATGTAGGCATAATGAATATAGATCTCTAAGTTGACATATAGATCGAGGTTTGAATTTATATATAAGTATTTATAAAAAATGGTAAGACTTTTAGTTAAAAAAAAAAAAGACCTTTAAGGGTAGTTTAATAATTTTGAAAAAGATAAAATCAAAATTTCAAAACTAACACACAAGAACCTAAAAAAATTTGAACACCAAAAACTTCTACATGGTTTCTTTTTTTGTAGGTGCTAATGAGCAAAAAATGGTTTCTAGATATGCTTCTTATATCTCTACTTTAAAATTTCACAAAATTAAAAGAAGAATGATATGTTACATTTGAAGGCATTGCTAAAGAAAAAATCATTGGTTGCAATAATATGGCTAATAAAGCTATATCGTAATTAAGAATATTTTGTTAGTTAACAATTTGAAATATGTTCTACTTAGTATTAGTTAATTGTGTGATAAAGGATACAAAGTCATTTTTAAACTTACATGTTGTATGATTAAAAGCATGATTGATGATGAAACAATTTTCATTGGCATTAAAAAAGCAAATGTTTATACAATTGACATTGATTATGCATTAAATGTTGAAAATTGTTTCTTCGCATAATGTAAGAATAGTTGGTTGTGGAATGGAACGTTAGGTTCTGAAAGTATGGATTTGATATCAAAAATTCTTATAAATGAACTTGTAAATGATCTTTGAAAAATAAAATTTGTGAAAGACAAAATTTATGATGCTTGTCAATTTGAAAAACAAGTAAAAACTTCTTTTAAATCAAAAATGCATATTTCAACTAGTAGACTATTTTTATTTACGTGGATTTGTTTGAACTATCAAGAATTACAAGTCTTGGTGGCAAGCATTTTGTGTTTGCAATTGTTGATAATTTCTCAAATTTTATATGGGTGTTATTTTTGGCAACAAAAGACGAGGCAATACATGCCTTTTCTAAGTCTTCAAAAATAGTTCAAAATAAAAAAGGAGCAATTACGTGCATAAGAAGTGATAATGGTGGTGAATTTAAAAATCATAAATTTGAAAAATTCTATTATGGGCATGGCAACAAGCATTAATTTTTGTCTCAAAAAACTTTTTAACAAAATAGTATAGTCGAGAGAAAAAATATGTCTCTTTAAGAAACAACTAAGCCAATATTTCTTGAAAATTCTTTATTGTAATATTATTGGACTAAAGCTATGCATGCTATATTTTAAATAAGGTGTTAATTAGACCTTCTCTCAATAAGACTCTTTATGAGCTTTGGTATGATAAAAAATTCAATATTAGATATTATAAAGTTTTTGGTTCAAATGTTTCATTTTAAATTCCAAGGATAATTTTAAAAAAAATTGACTTAGTTATTCAATAACTAAAGAAGCTTACAAAGTGTTTAATGAATGACCATTAGTTGTTTAGGAATTTATGCATGTTACATTTGATGAAGTTAATCTTTTCTTTAAAGACAAAGTTATTGTTAATGATGAACTTATTAAGGAAATAAATGGCATGCTCATAAAGAAGTCAATCAAAGTTATATCTAGAGGCTCTACTCAACAAGGAGAGGAGGTTATGCTACAAGAAGGTCATGCCACAAGGAAAGCAAATGGAAAGGAATGAAGAGAAAAATGCACAATCACTCATTGAGTAAAGGTTTGCTAAATCTCATCCAAAAAATTTAACTATTAGATATTCATCTCTTGGCATTAAAAGTAAATCATCCATTAGGAAAATTTGCAATAACGTAGCATTCATATCTCAAATTGAATTTAAGACTTTTTTTGATGTCGAAAAAGATAAATATTGAATTATGGCAATACAAGAAGAGTTAAATCAATTTAAGATAAATAAAGTTTGAAAATTAATCCCTAAACCAAAATATCAATCCATCATTGGTACTATATGGCTATGTAGAAATGAAATGGATAAGTCTAATATAGTTATTAAAACTAATGGTTGTATCAAGAAAAATGGATTAATTTTGAGGAGACATTTGCACCTATAGCTAGATTGAGTCCATTAAAATATTGCTTGCATTTGCATACTATAAAGATTTTATCTTGTTTCAAATGAATGTCAAAAGAACTTTCTTAAATTGGTTAACCAGATGGAAGTCTACGTAGAACAACTTCTTGGTTTTGACAATATAGTTTTTCCAAATCTTGTTTACAAATTAACTAATGACTTGTATTGATTGAAACAAACACCTAGGGTTTGATATGAAAGGCTTAGCAAATTTCTTTTGAAAAATGACTTTAGCATAGATAAAGTAGACACCATAGTATTTGTTAATTATAAAGCTCATAATTTACCCATTGAAGAAATATATGTTGATGACAGTATTTTTGTGCTACTAATAATTTTTTATATTATAAATAAGGTAATAATAATGTATAAAGACTAGTATGCATAATAACTAATGACAACATGTATATTATGATATGAGATATCAAATCAACATATGAGTATAAGTTAATAAACTAGTTTACTATACTGACCTGTTATGAAAACGTTACATGTATCATTATATGAATATCATAAGTGATTCTTATAGTAATAATGGTATACAAAATCTGTATATTTGAGACCATCTTGGTTTCTAACATTAAGAGTAATATATTTTAATATTTTTAAATATTATCTACAATAAGGTAGATTATAAAAAAAAAATAGTCAGATATATCATGACTGATGTAGAAAGATGCATATGATTAACATAAGATTTATCTCTTTTATATAATAAAAATGATATTTCTAAACCCTTTAATTAAGATTATAAAAATGTATAGTTGTTCTCAAATAAATTAATATGTGATAATTTTAATTGTTTGAATAAGTCTACTTAGAATATAAAAAAAAGTGAAGATTGAACTATATGAAGGTGACACATTCTATACTTCATGTTCAATTAAGATATCTAGAACAAAGAGATTAAATTATACAGTAACATCGGTCACAAATAAACTGATATTAAACTACTGATATTCTCATTACTTTGATAGTTATGATGTGTTACTTAATACTTCTCATTACTTATGACATTAAAATTAAATTTTAATATCGCTGCCAATGTTATAAGAATTTATTGGGTTGCATGTTAAAATTAAAAATAATAGAAATATAAATTTATAAGATAAATTTTGATATAAATATAGAATCTTATATTCGACTAAGATTTTTTGTACCATTTGAGTATTTGGTTTGGATAGACTTATTATGTAAAGTTTGCTTAAATTTATTAGTTACATACTTATTAAATAGATTGAGCTTAAAAGGAAAGCTCAAACTCAATGGGTTTGTTTTAAACCAAAATTCTAAAGTAGCATTATATATATGTGATGTTTTGGCCTTTTTTTTTTTTTTCTTGTGCATGGCTTAGTTTTACTTTGATGTTATTTTCTTTTGAGAAAAAAAAAAAAACACACAAAATAACCAATACAAAGAAAATGCAAAAGCTAGCATTCTAATTTCTTCCTAATCATGTGAATACAGTAAAGATACATATATATATTAAATCTATATTCGTAGTTTGACAAGTCAATTAACACACATAGGTATGAATTTCGAATCTATTTTCTTTGTATATAATACTAGTGTTTTATTGTATGAATTTTGGTAAAAAAATCGAAAAGTATTTTATTTATTACTGTTTGTATGTTCTAGTTTGTTTACACTAATATGTCTCAAAAGATCTTCAAATGATAATTTAAGAACTTATAGGTAGACTTTTTTTGGTGTTTTATAGATAGACATAGGTGTCAAGATATGATATTGAGGTCAAATAGATGAAAATTCAAAATTAAAGTGAATTTTGAGTTCTTTAGAGGTGTTTTAAGAAAGTTGAAGAGTTAAGTACGAAATTTAAAGTTTTTATGGTGATATATTTGGTTTTTAAAAGTTGAAAAATGAAGATAACTCAAATTAAAGAAAAAAAAAATACAAACACAAAAGAAGAAATATTGTTGACCTTAGCATCACATGAACTAATATTTTGATGATAACAAAATACTCAAATGAAAAAGGAAATATTAATAGTTCAAATTTAAAAAATCAAGTTACAAGCTTCTAGTATTTATTGTTATATCTTTGAATGTATGTGTGATTGTGATAATCGTGTAAGCTCTCTTTTTTTTATGCAAAAACACACTTTTAAAACTTGCAAATTATACCAAAATAAAAACTTTTGAAATTTGAAAACTAAACTAAAATGCAATATTTTGAAATCTAAAATAAAGACTAAATAAAATATTTTTAAAGTTTAAAAACAAAATGGGTGTAAAATTTGGTCAAGTAATTTTAATTTTTGGTTAATTCAATTTTAAAATTATATAATATCCCAAAATTTTATTACCATGATGTCACAATTTCTATCTCAAGTCTTAATTTTTTTTTTTCAAAACCTTTGATGCTGTAGCTTTATGCTCACTATTATAGATTTAATGCCTTCTCTGTAACACCCCTTTCCTTTCATTTCTATTCATGTGACATATAGTGCATTGAAATTATCGAAAAGGTAAAAATCAACGCTTTCTTATAGTGAAGCGAAATTTTCATTTGTCCAAAAAAAATTTGTGGAAAGTAATTATATAAATAATAACTAAAATAGTATTATTATTTTTTTTTTCTAAAGAATTGTTATGCATTTTAATAAAAACAATATTTCAGATTACACAAAAAGGAAATTACATAACAATGGATTAAACCTCAAATATATTATGCCCCACCAGGAAATCATTGCATCGACTGCACTCTGCGGAACTGCTATAACCGTATCATAATTACCTGAAAATAATAATCCCACAAAAGGGTGAGCACACCACAATGCTCAGTAAGATAATACAACACCTAAATAAAGGAATAAGCGTGTTACTTGAATCTCTACTTATCTTGGCCATTTCATACAATCCACACACATATCTAAATGCATGTCAATATATCAATGTACATGTACAGACAGGCCTATGCTCAATAATGTATACAAAATATCATGTCATATCATCCAGAACTCTAAGTACTATCTCAGTTATGAATTTTGTATAAATAGTTTCTATCAAAGTAATACTTCTTATAATATACCACACCACAAATTATGCAGACTCAAACAATATGCATTCTAAATGAATAGCTTCCTCATATGTATTCGTTTAATTCCTTTTTCTATTCTTATCACAAATACCTACATGACCATATACAATCAATACATTGATATACGTATAGATATCAACTAAATGTCTCAACCACATAAAGAGAAATTGATCAGAAACCGGTATAACCACACAATTTCAATTACACACTTGACCCGAAATAATCAAAATATCTTAGGCACACAATCAATATCCCCATAGGATAGAAATATTTCAAATATCTAAATATATACAAACGAGGGTATTAGTAAGAATGATAACACTTCTTCTCTATATCCTTTCACTCTCAGAAAGTTAGTGTTAGTTATTCTTAACATTTACAAGTGATCGTTCATACTTAGAGACATCATGAACCATAGTTATTATTGTAGTCTGTAAGGCCATTTAAAGGACAGTTGTGGATTCAACCTACCCTTCAGGGTACCACCGTCTTACTATCATATCTCAATTATAAGCTGGTTTACAAACTCAACTGAGTGCGTGGGAACATACATGTCTGATCCCCATATCCCAATTATCTCAATACTAATTCATTACCATTCTATTTTATCACACATTCATATTATCTCCTTATTCTTACTATATCAAGACAAACTGACAGTTTTACCATAATCATAAATACACGTCCACCATTCTTTATCTCATATTAGGAATTCTTTTACTTACATTAAACCTTAACTATACTACTATAAGGACACATATCAATCCAATCCTAGTCGTTTGCTAAGGTACACTAACAATAACAACGTAAACTCATAACATAGTTCTTGCACCATCATATTCTTACTGTATTTTCAACCACACGTATAAACGTGTAGACTAATATATCGAATAACCTGCAATACACCCAATGTGCCTTTTTAACAACATCCTCAAGCATATCACATGATCTTTAATCTATTATGGCCTCACACATATTATTTCTATTTCACAAATATACCGATGACTAGACAAGATTCTATATACTTAAAGTGAGGCGGCCTATATATTGCCTAACCCATTGTCTTATTTGAAACCTAATTCCCCTTTTTAAGCTGATGCTAGTTTTTTTTTCTACAAGGTTAAGTTCCCTTTTAAAGAATTGGTACTTGTCAAGGCGTAATCGGACTTCAACCATTTCTGCAATTCACAATCATAACAAAAATCCAGTTGTGACTGCAAATAAGGGTAATCATAAACCCTCCTCTACATTGGAAAACTAGAATACAAAGAGAATGTCACAAATGGCTGTATGAGTAGTATTTCTTATAGAAATTCAGCAAAAGTTCGCCTATACATATAAGTTACCCTACCTGCACAAGAAAACCAGGACAGTACCAATACCAAAAGAAATATAGCGTGTTACTACCTCATCGCTATTCACACAAACACAAACAATTTTTAGCAGATAGAGGTATTCTACCATGCAGTTTGAATCTAGTAGGCACACGAATTCATTTCTTTATAGATCGGTCATAATTAATCAAATTATGAATTGTGGTCATGATATTCACCATACACTTCAATATATGTATATAACGGTCCTTCGCCATTCCGAGACCCTCATATCGACAGGATAAATAGTTCTATCATGGGTTGTGTGTACCCAAGGGCGCCATGGAGAACAGCCGCTTCTTACCATGGGTTCAACATACCCCTCAGGCACCATGGTTTTTGTTATCATTTCTCAATTGCTGTGGGTTCAACATATTATGAAGGGTACCACAGTCTTATTATGCATCTGGAGCTGCTGTGGGTTCAACATACCCCGAAGGGCACCACAGTCTTATTATAATGATACTGCTCCATCCTGAACGGCTCTACTAGTGTAACAAAAAAATTGCCGATTCATAATTATCCCAATTATACCAATTATCCACACAGATTTATTTTTTGTCGACTTAATCATGACAAAATGACCATTTTACTTACATTAATCAAAGAGCACGTTAATAATTCCATAATAGGCAATATAATTACTTATGAAACACATTTATTAGTCCTTATCTTCTAAAAAGACTTCATACGCATGGATTTAGCAGTACTAAGTCATGAAAACATATTCCACTCTGGCATATAAATACACCATAACACAATCAAGATAAGACAAAAATATATTCCAATTCAAACACGTAAATATACTATATTGCTATTAATACAAATTCACAGAAATATATTTTAATCGGTTATCATATATTGCGTCATTACACGCAATCCCAACATGTTATCACAAGTCAAACTATACTTCTTACCTTATTACGATATAATAATTATAACACACTAAAATATACACACATGTCCATCCAGACAGCATTGCAAAACATCACGTGCAACATCTGCTCAATCATTCAATCACACGGGCATAATTACATATGTATATACAAGCGTACCTACTATATAAATATATATATATATATATATACAAACATGGGACATACAATATTGTATAGGTATTTTAGAATACCTAATATAACACTGCAGGTCGACGGTGATGGTATTACGCTTATAACTACATATATACATATATATATATATATTAAAACACAGATACTAACACTTCTAATTGCACAATCATGCCCATTCCCCATCAATGGGACTTTTCTACAATTTAAACTATTGTTATGATATACATTCATACAATTATAAACATTATAAATATTAAAATCTATTTTTTCACAATTTAAATATCATATTATCTTACCTACGGGCACTTGGTGCTTACATGAATGATGAAAAGTTGTCCCAAAGAGGATATACGCATTCGAAATACTCCTCCATATGCTACGGGCTTCTTCTAAAAAAACGTGTCAGTTACTGTTCACCAATACTATTCATAGACACTATTCAACCCACGAAATTTTGGTTTTCGTTTCACGAACAAAATATATCATCGCGATCCTTACGAGGTTAGGATACTATCCATGATGTCCATATGACACAAAACACCGATTTAAGCATTTAAAATCAGCAAACATCCTAAATTTTCAGATTTAAAGGTGCCTACTTTGGACTCTCGAATCATCATTGAAACACCATCCAAATTGAGATTTAAACATACCGCGTTGAAGTACGAGTGTCGGAGAGCACACTAATCTATTCAGATTCTACCGGAGCTGCACCAATCGCCGAAAATCTTGCCGAAAAGATAACTTACCGATTAGCCATCCCTCGCCAGAATTCGGAGGTCAAATGCTGAAACTGGGCACACCACCGTGAAGAGGACAACGAGACGGTGCTAGACGCGCCA
The DNA here is from genome assembly GCA_032402905.1 of Khaya senegalensis. Classification (NCBI taxonomy): domain Eukaryota; kingdom Viridiplantae; phylum Streptophyta; class Magnoliopsida; order Sapindales; family Meliaceae; genus Khaya; species Khaya senegalensis. The sequence continues at coordinate 4,222,468 of CP135544.1, forward strand.
GAGGTGTCGGTTAACTTACTGTGCACCGCCATGAATCGGCGGTCAAAGTTAACATCGGCAAGACTTCATGCGACGCGTGAGGGCGTGTGGCGACGGTGATGGTGGCGGGGTTGGTGGCGTTGCACTCGCGACGGCCCGGCGGTCTTCCACTCGCCAGCGGTGAGGTGATCGGAGCTTTGGTGATGAAAGTCATTGTTTATAGGAGAGAAAGACGTAAGGAAGAGAGAGAAAAGGGAGAAAAAAAGTAAAGTTGGGTTGTCGGGTTTTCCAACCCTGTCTTGCTTATATAGTCGTGCACGCACAATGAGAACTTACAGTTTTTCGCTTCAGTCGTCAAATTTCTGATACCGATAATGAAATACTGTATTTTCTGCTCACACAGTATACTGTCCCTAATACCGGCCAACTCTCTCTCTTATCAAAACTCTTAAAAATATTAAAATATAACTTCTTGATAGGATTCTAAAAGTATATGATTTTCAAGATGTTACATTCTCACTGTTACGTCGAGTAATGGCTTTCAAAATGTGATGTTCATGCTTTATTCTCTTCCTTATTTGATCTAATAAATTTTAAGTTGGTTCAAATATGATATAGTTCTACAAAATTAGTTTAAAGGGTTCTAAAGTAATTAGAAAAAATTATAACTCAAGTGTATAATTTTTATTCCCCAAACATATTTCGATATTTTAGTTATAATTTGAGTTATAAACCTTAGATTGAGGTGATTCTTGATGTATTGGAAAGCTAGCAAATAGGCTACTTTTTTTATATTGAACCCTTCCTTAAATTATGAATAAAAGTGGGGGGTCAAAATGGATAAAAATAAAAATCCGTCATTGTAGCCCAAGCCTATTTTGTTCTTCATTTTCTTTATCCCTCTTTTTCCCCAACCCTAAGCTATGGTTTAACCTTAATCAAGCTTAATTACTTGTTAATCTTGCAAATTCCAAGCTTTAAAAAACTTAAGGTATACTTTCCTCCTTAATTCCTTCATTAATTGTTAATTTTAGTTTAGTTCTATAAATGAATTTTATGAATTTTGTAATTTAAACTTGATTAGGCTTTAAGGATGGATTAGAATACTTATTTATAAGGTATTGTGAGTTATTAAAGGAGTAAAAGAGCATTAAAAACCTCTAAAACCATTAAATCTCATAAAATCCAAAATCTTAAGAGTTCAATGAATAATGTTCGTGTTTTTTGTTTATATCTTGAGTTCTAGAACTCGAATTGAGGCACTATAAAATTATATGAAAATTAGAAAAACAAAAAAATGTATATTTAAAAATCAACTTGAGATTTTTTAGAAAGAATTCCCAGTAAATTTTTAAAATTGGGCTATTATGCAGAGGCTTGCAAACTGAACAACATATGAAGAATGTGTTATATCTTTAGTTAGAGTAATCTAAGTTATGATATATAAAATTCTGTGAAAATTAGACATTAAGGAGGCAAGATATCAAAAATTCAACCACATAACTTATTGTGCTAATTTTCAGTAAATTTTGAAAGTTAACTTACCTGTAAAACCTTTAGGAATTAGGAAGGTTTCTAGTGTTTTAATTATAACTTGAGTTAGAGAATTTTAAATCTAGTTCTATCAAGTTCGTAAGTTAGTTTATTACCTTAACTTTCCAATGGGTTATTTGGAACTTGAATTTAGTTCATAGGAATTAATTCAAAAATATTTCTATATCAATCGTTTTTAACATTTATATATATATATATATATATTGTTTATATTTTAGATTCATAAAGAGAGCATCATTCATTGCCTTTGACATCATAACAAGTGTAATATGAAACTTAACTCCAGTAGTGAGTGGATAAATCTGATTTTGGATAATTATATTTGATTTAATTTTCATGAGTTAATTTCATTTGGACACTCATTGGTTTAAGGTAATGATTAATACTTTTATTTTACAATATGTATCATTTTAATTAAGTCTTGTATAAGAAATATGTATTTGATTCAGTGAATGGATGCAATTATTTTGCCTTAACTATTTTTTGTTTCGTTATGAGTTTTGAAATTTAATTTGTATAATTTTATTTTGAACCTTATAACATGATGATTTATAATTTAATTAAGCACTCTTTATACTTTTGTATTTTTAGAATTTACAATTATAAATTTTGGCCTAGATTTCTATTTTCAACTCCTTTTAGTCAGAAGCCATAAGAAAGGAAGTACATATGTTTTGATTCCATATTCTAATATATGTGTATTTGTAGATACCAATATAAAGTGAGCAATGAGGAGCAAAGAAAGATCTAATATATGTATGTATATATATATATATATATATTTACATTGAAATGTTTTGAAATTTTGAAAAGTCTTTAGTTGCACTACAAAGTCTTTATTGTATATATTTGTAGTCAAGACTGAATTTATCAACTAGGTTATATTTTCCATTTTTAGTATCTACTCACTGAGTTTTTCCAAAAACTCACTCCTTCATCCCACCCTTCAATTTTGCATGATCCATTTCCTAAGTGAGCATTCGTAAGAATTACAAGAAGAGCACAGAGGTGCTATGATACACCCAGAGGCTTTTATTTTTACATAAGTCCATTTAATTTGTATATATGGCACATAACGCCCAAAGATGTATATGTTGTATAATATTTTATATACTTTTTTATACATGATGTATATTATACAGATGGTTATAAAGCCTTTAATACATACGTGTGAATTTTGTTTATGTAATTTACATTTACATAAGTTTAATGTCTATATATTCAAGTTTGCAAACAGATTTTGTCTGAGGCTTATGAAGGTAGGATATTCACACCTCCATGCCAGTCATGATCTCAATTTTCTAGAGTGTGACAAATTCGATTAACCATATTTCATAATTTGGTTAACTAAATATTTGATTGAGTTTGGTTTTTTATTTTAGTTGATCTAGTTGACCGAATCTAATAAAATGGTCAACAGAATTGACTCAACCTTCAAATTTGATATCTCTAACAATTAGTTTTTGGGCCTAACTGTATACATGACAAATTTCACTTTTTGCTATAAGATTTTGAGTAACTAATTCAAACTCTAAGTGCTTACAAATATCTTTCAAGTTTTAAAATCAAATCTTGAGTTTAAAAATTGCTACAACATTACACACCTTATTTTCTCATATCTTATATTTTGACTTGTTTAAGAAACTGTTAAAGGTGTTATCTTACTTTATTTCTTATTATCTTTTATAAAATAGTAAAAAAAAAAAAAAATGAGTCTTTTACTTGAATATTGTAAGATAGAGTGGTTTAGAAGTGAAATCACTTATAAGGTTTGAAGAGATTACAAAAATTATCTTAGTTGTCAATTGAGCCTTTGGATTTCAAGGTTTATTCTTCACTTGAGTTTAGTGAGGTTGAATATTTAAGAGTGTATCACTTGTTAGGTTTGAAAGAGTATCAAAGTCGGTTTGATTGTAAATTGAGTTATGGTGTTTCAAGACTTATTCATAGTAAAATTTTCAAGTAAAGTTTAAAAGAGTGAATGTAGGCAAAAAAAAAAAAAATAATAAGTGGCAAACCACTGTAAATTCAAGTGTTTAATCTTTTTTCCTCACTCAGTTTTATATTATTTTTTATTACAGATTATTTAATTATCTTAGGTTGTTCAGATCATTGATTGTGATTGTGTTGAAAATTTAAATTTCTTGTATTAGTTGTTAAAAACATATTTCACCCTCCCTTTTAAGTTGCATAGTAGTAATTCAGTCAAGAGTCAAGTAGTGTCCTATTTAGACCCTTTATTTACAGTCTCATACATTTTTTAAAAAAATTACAAAAAGCTAATTATTATAGACTTTAGTGAGGATGGACTTTAGTGAGGATGTCTTTTAGTTAGAAAGTGAAATGTAGTCCTTTTGAGACTTTTTTCAAATGATGTCTTATCCTTTCTATAAGTTTAAATAGACTAAAAATGCCAATGTGGGTTGTTTACGTAGACATGTAACTTATCTGGCTAACAAAGAATATCATATACCAACAATAACTTGGAAATAAAATCTAAAAAGGAATGGACTACTAACACATACTTCCTTTGAGGTTATCATTTTTATTAGTTAAATGATCAAAATTAAAAAATGATCATTTACTTTTTTGTAATATTTATTGTGAATTGGTTGTTATTATCGAAAGTAATAACCATCATACAATTGTGCGAAAAAACTCCCTGAGATCGGAATTAAAATTATACAAACTTTAAAATTTATTTAAACATACTTAAACAATAAGAATAAAGGTAAAAAAGAAAATTATACCTCAATTTCTTGATATTTGGAGTAGATCGCCGTCTTCGATTTACTTTTGGGCGTATCCACACACCAACAGCTTGATGATGATTTTGGTATCATGCTTAAAAGAGCAACTCTCTTTAGAACTTGTATTTAGTTTCATAAATCAACTCTAATTGTATTTAGTTGGAAGAAAAATTTATTTGAAATTTTCCTTTATGTTTTCTTTTTCTTTGCTTTCTCTTTTTTTTTCTTAGCAACACTTAGCCAAAATTTTTAAATGGCTTCCTTTCCCTTTTCTTAACCAATTTTTCACACTTATTATGCCAAAAATAAAATCATTTTATTTATTTTTATCAACCCCATTAATTACATTAATTAATGGCATACATATGGCTTAATATTAACCATATAAATTTAATCACATGGGTGAAGCATCATATGATAAAAGTGAATATATCTCCACTATCCATATGTATGAAATGTGTGTCAATCTCCACCATATATATGTCACACAATTACTTGATAGAAATTTTAACACGTGATATAATGTTAGTCATCCATGTATTAAAAAAAGATTAAATCACAACCATCCATTTGTCAAACAAAAATTTAATTAATTAATTAATAATTTATCTATTAATTAATTAACATGAATTATAGCCCTAACTACCTTCTTTTCAATCTATCAAATCGTATTTGTGGTATATTGAAAATTAATGAGAAAATTTTCAATATTACAGGTGTTAGGGCGCATTGTTTAAAAAATTTATTCAAAATAACATATAATAATTTCATCAAAATATCGAAACTATTTTAATTTTTATTAATTCAAACAAATGTTATTAACTAATTTAATGATATATTTTATTCGTCATCAATCTATTGGTTATTATGCTATGTTAATCGTGAACTGGACATGAATAGATATAAACACATTCGTATCTCTTTAACATAACTCAACAGAAATTCTCAATGATCATAAGAGACCTCTAACGAGATATTATAACTCTCAAACATAAAAATATAATTCCAAATGAATCTATTATAATCTCACTTACGTATAGTAAAGTCTCTTTACTATTGACTCCCGATTAAGTGTAGATCATAGTGTCATTAAACTCTTAACTCAATTATAGAATCAAAAACTCAATCAAATAGGAAATTTATGTATCTACTAAACTCATTTATGGAAATCATGTTCTCTAGCCAAAGATTTTATTCCCACATATTACAGTCTCACTTAAAATCTCAAGGTTAATTATCTAAACTAACAAACTTCATGTTGATCATCACGTGTCCTTATACAATAAGAACATATTGTCATCAAACTTTTTTTATTAAGCATGGCTAACCTAGTGTGATATACACAAGTGAACAATATGCCTCAATGCAGAGGACAGCCATAATATCTCAAGTTAAAGGATCAGTGGTACACTAATATGGCTATGTGATAAATAATTGACTGTGAACAATCACCCATGTAATTCATGATCACATTCAGTAATAAGTTCTCTAACATGTTATTTATACTCATGCTCTTGTAACATAAGACTCATTACCTAACTATTAACATCATCATTGGTAGCAATAAAACATGCCAATTATACAATGTCATTATCCCTAATGATATCATCTCAATTGAGAATAAATTAGGATATATTTAAGTCAAAAATATTGTCCCCACATCTATAACTTTTTACAAAAAAAATTGTGACACATAATATATCACAGGATCTCATTTTGTATATAAATTAAAAAAAGTAACTAAACAGATGCAAAATGATGTAATTGCCATTATGTTAATTGTAAATAATTTTACAACTAATTATAAAAATATATACAAAAGAATTGATATCGCTGAATCTTATGACATAATTGGTTCTAGGTATATCTCCAACAATCTTCACACTAGTGGTAGGTAATTTTAAACTGAACCAATCCAAACCTAAGGTTTATCAGCTTGAAAAATTATTGGTTTGGTTTTGATATGAAGGAAATAAAAATGACATATTTTGGTTCAGTTTTCTATTTGAGCTTGATCTAAGTCAATGAAATCGAATCGATCCAATTACTTTAAATATACTTTATTTTTTATTATTTTAATAAAAAAATAATTATTAATTTAAATTTAATTAATAAATTTATAGCCTATGAAATTAAAAAAAAATAATTTTTATTGTTTAGATTAAAGCAAACCAATGAACCTAACCCAAATAAACCAAAACTTATTTTAAGACTTATAATATAAAATATAAGATGGCAAACTTAGACTTGTAATTAAATTAATGTTTTGCATTTAAATTCAAACAAACAAATCGAATTGATTCAAATTGACAATTGTTGATTTGGATCAATTGGATTTATCGTCTATTACCAATTTGATATAAAACAAAACTGACAATTTTGAATTAATTTAAATTTTAGACAAAATTGATTTTAAATTAGTTAACTTATCAGCGTAATTCAATAACTAAAAGGTAAATTATGTTTCTATATTTAACTAGCTTAACATGAAATATCTAATTTTGTCTAAATCTAACTATTTTATCTTACTTTCTTTCACCTAGTATCCCTCAAATATTATATATATATATATATATATAAAAAAAGAGATAAGAATAAAAAGTTGAATGAATTAAATATAAGCTTTGTGAATTTTATTTTTCAAAGTTTAAGTGGGTTTTAACTCCAGTTAAAAAATAATAATAATAATTTGCGACACATAGAAAAACAAATCCAAAATAAAATTCAACTTCAATAACATTTAATTTATATATTAAAAAAAAAGTAAGTACATTTTATTTAGAATTATAATAAATATTTTTCATTAAATATATGTTCTTTATAGATAAAAATAATGACAATTAAATGAAATATGCACCATAAAGTACATTTTATAAAATTGTGTTGTACAATTTTAAAAGTATAAAATTCATCTATTACTAATTATGAATCAATAAACTCAAAATGTTATCTTTTAATTCAAATAACCATACAATTTATCATCATAAATTATATTATGAGATGTAATTTTAATAAAATTTATAATTGAAAATGTATTTTCCATTGCTCCTGTGGAAACAAAAAATGCCTACACAAGATGATTAGTCAAGTATAATTCTCTAACTATTTTTGCCTAAAATGAATATTCACATAATTATAGAGATAAGATATATTCTAAATTTTTAAGAGATGGGAGTGCATCAATTTCATAATATTTTAATTATTTTCTCATTAATTTTTTTAATGACAAAAAAAAAATATAAATTATTTTTATTTTATTAAGATAGAAAAATATGAATTTTACATACATAAAAAAAATAGTTTAATAACTTTATTGAAAAAAAATAATTAATAGGACTTTTTATTTAGGATGTTTGAATTTATATGTTATATAGAATTTTATTTTAGTAATTTACTCCTTGAATTTTAATGAAATAACAAATTAGGACGTATTTTTGGTAATTTTTATTAACAGATCCTTAATAGAATTAATAAACTAAGGAATTAATTTATTAAAATATTTTTTTCTTGTTCAAGTAAAATCCAAGGACCCATTTATTATTACCCAATGAAATTGTATGTAATAATTTTTCTATTTTCTGAAGCAACCCAGCTGAGTCATTTTGGATATTACCATGTAGTTATAATAACTTTTTCTTTTATTTGAAGATTTTTTACATGATCAATGCAGTTATAATAACATTTTTTTTTAGTATGTTATTAATTTTGAATGGTTAATTTATTTAACTTTTCCTAACAACATTTTGTTATAAGAGCATTGTATTTCATTATAATAGATAAATTTGGATTGTATTCAAATTTGGTAATGGATTTTGTTTATAATTGGTTGAAATGAGGAGACAACTCTGTTGGTGGTGGTGGTGGTGTTTTAGTTTTCAAAATTCATTGACTATAGTATAATTTTAATTATTAAATATTTTACTAATTACTTACCAAAAAATTAGTGTTTTGTCATAATGGAACCCATTTCCATCAAAAACTATCAACTTGTATTTATTTCAAAATACTTGACAAGTGAACTCAAACTGTAGGACTCATCTTTCGAAACATTAAATGTAATTTAGTCTTTTTATACTTAGATTATATTTTCATGCATATACATACTCATGAGTAGTTAACATATTATCAAGACTTCTTAATTATTTTTATGAGTTTGAAATTTTGTTTTATTTATGTAATTATTTATTCATTCATTATTTATCTACTATACACATTTATTAAATATAAAGTTGTTATTTTAAAATTTTGTTATAAAGAAAGCATTTTGAAAAATTATAAATTTATTTATTATTTTATTAAGAGGACTTGAATGTAGAAAAGAAAAAGAGTTAAGATTTTTGCGTAATTAAAAAATGGAGACTTAAATGATACTCACCATAATTTTGTAAACCATTTCTTTTGTTTCTTCTCGTCCTGTAGAAACCCATTTTAGTTTTCTCTCTCTTCTTCTCCCTTTTCTTTATCCACTCTTCTCTCTAAAATTTTAACATTTTCAAACCATCAATTTTACAAAATTATTACCAAAGTGTTTAATTTCATAAATTTTTAAATAAATTGAAGAAAATCTTTAATTTTAGTTACATATCAAGTCAAAGTACATGAATTTTCAAATACCCTAAGTTCAAATACTGAATTTTCACTATCAAAATTTATTTCCATCACTTAGAGTTTAGGTTTATATTTTCTAACCTTGAATTCCATCAATTTTGATTTTCATTGAGAATTTAAGATTTTTATGTAAATTAGGTATTTTGTGTTATTGTTTAATTTTAGTATTAGACTTAATTATGATGCTTAAAGATTGATTATAAGGTGTATGAGAATGAAGAAACATTACCATAAGATTTTATTGTATAAAAATCGATTAAATGACAAGAATTTATGGTGTTGAATTAGATTTTTGGGATTTTATTTATATTGTTTAGATTATGATTTAGAAAGTATTTTGATACTTAATTTAAATTTAGAATAGTTTTATTTGAAATTTAGAAATCAAGTTTAAAGTTTAATTTTAAACCGATTTGATTTAGGCCGAATTTGGTATTGATAGGGAATAAAATAAATTTTTACTAATCTTAACGTCTTGTAGTTTTCTTAGTTTTGTCAAAAATTGAAACATTTTTTAGTAAACGTCATTGGAGATAAAATTGTAATACTCTTAAAAAACTTTTCAATGAGTACTTATGGTACAAATTTGAAGTTTATTTACCTTGTTAAAAATTTTTATGTCTTATTTTTTATATTTTTATTGTGAAAAAATTCAACCAAATACTGCAGCCTGGCACAACGGCTCAAGTGCTTCTATTTGCTAAATACAAAAAATTATTAAAATATCCTTAAAAATTGATTTTGACTAAAGGTCATATTGATTGTAATAAGTGATTTTGTATATATTCAAGCCTTAATTTATATGTTTACTTAAAGATCTACATTTATCGTGTGTGTGTGTGTGTGTGTGTGTGTAATTCATATTAGGGTATATGAGCATTTTATTAGAAATAGTTTCTAATAAAAATGCATATTGTATACTTTAGACACAAACATTTTGGGAGAGAAGCTAAGCCAACGTGAGGAAATAGAATTTTGAACTTGCTATATTCTTGCCTAACAGGTGAAGATTTGCCTTCGTAGAAAAAATGAAGTGTACACCATCTTTTAAACTATGAGTGACTTATATGCAATGTTTGATTCATTAAGAATCTATTTGATTTTAATAACTTATTTTAACCTTTTTCAATTATTGGGATGCTATATTAATATATTTAATTGTTCATTACTACTTTGCATATTTATGACTATGAGATATTGAAATGATCTTTAAGCGTGCGCATGCATGTGTGTTTTAAAATATTTACAATTCACTCACTAAATATATTTTATACTTATCCTCTCACTTTATCTCTTTCATGTTAAATCTTGTAATTACTACGTCATTATAATGGTGGACAAAGTTATTATTGCATTTTCTCTAGTATAGGCTCTTAGACTCATCTTATGTTTCTTGGGGTCTACTGGTAAAATAATTTCACTCAGTATCTTACCATTTTGTAATATATGTTCTCGATATTATTTGAAATTTAAATATTTTATTTATTTTTTTTTCAAAATTTTTAAAAATACATATATTATAATCAGTTTTAAGTGTAATTATATGTGTATATTTCAAATTATGTGAATAAAGTACATGATCTTTAAAGATTTAGCGAGCTCTTGAAGATATTCCATGTTAATAGAGTGTATCTTGAGAGTGCATAGCAATTGTCACATGGCAACTTCTAAGTCAAGGCATGACATAAACTACTCAACTTATCTTTTATGTAGTAATAATTTTTTTTCCTTATGGAAGTTAAACTCTACATTATATAAAAGGCAAATCTTAAAAAAAAAAATATATTACATAATCATTTAAAAAATTATTAAGATAACCAAAATACTTAAAAATAATAAACTAGAAAATCTTGTCAAGTTAAAAAAAAAAAATAGTGGATCCCAACAATTATACCCAAGACGTGAATTTTTTTTTTTTTTTTGGTTAAACACAAATGCTCAAATGGATACATGTACTTTTAAAATTGAACATCTTTTCATTTTTTTTTTCATTTTTGTTATTTAAGTCTTCACATGTTTACTTACAAAGAGAGAGAAGATAGCTAGGACAATGTGAAATACTACTTCTGTACTTCGTACTTTATAATTTTTTTTTCATTTTTCTTGTACAATAATTGATTCATTGATTGTGTAATATTATACTATTTATATAAGAATTATCTACAATGAATTATGTATATTTTACATACAAATATTTAATTCTTACATTTATTGTTTTAAGGTTTTCATTTGTATTTTAATTTTATATTACAGGATATAAGGTATGCATGTTAGCAATTACTTGTATATAAACTAAGTTTCCTTCTTCATCCCCTATTTTCCCTCAAACACACAACTACTATCTTTTGTTCTTTTCTATCTCACATACACTCAAATTAAAATTTAACATGAAGTTGTACTTATTGCTTTTCTTCATCATGTTTTTACAATTAATCCTAGCTTGCGAATGCCAATCAGCTTCCATGAAAAGATTTGGTTCACAAAACGTCAAAATGAAATATTATATTTTATGAAATTTTTTTTATGTAATTGTACTCTTTTACGTTACTTATTTTTAATATTGATTTTTGAAAGAAGAATGTGTTGGAAAAATTAGAAATGATGAATGCTAGTAAAACAAATTGTAAATAAAAAATTAAATTAATAAGACAAGGCATGCTAAAAGTATTAAGAAGGATTCTACCCCTCTAGAATAATATTCTTATGCAAATCATACTTTAATAACGATTTAATTTCTAAGATTCAATAACTTGGCTTTATAAGCGTGCATTCCAAATACATAATCCTAGAATAACTATACAATGTTTTATTTCTAGTGTCAAAATAAAGGTAACAATGAAGAGATTATCTCACTTCTCTTCTCAAAGTATTGATGGCCTACTTTTAGAGTTTAAAATATTATATCATTATTAAAACACACATTAATATTATCATAATATTGACCACTAAGAAAAAATTATAATAGTCAATTAAATTATATTTTATAACCAATATTAGTTTTTTAAAAATATATAATGGTCAATTAATTAAAACAAAATGTATTTTAAAATACTCAAAATATCTAACAATTTCCTAACGCAAAGCCTCTTAGTTCAAGCTCACATCAACAACCAACAGGGAAAAATAAACATAAAATCTCTCTACAAAGTTAAAAAAAAAAATCTCAAAGATAACAATTGCCTTCTTTCTTCTCCTTCCTCTTCTTAGTACCCAACCAATAAATTACAATCTATGAAACAAACTAAGAAAGAAATAACAAACAAATAACTAAATATGAGATAACAAAATATTCCTCTTAATATCCTCTATCACTAGGATTTAAGGAACAACTTACTGATATGCATCAATTGTAGACTCTTTTAAAGAAGTTAACCCTGACAAGTTTTGACGAACATAGACAATAAATAATTCTGTGTGTAAGTGTCAAAGTTTCATGCCCTGCAACCAAACTAATTCTAAATTGGTACAAGTTTTCACTGCACTAAAAATTTATAATATCCACCTTGACAAGTTGTAAAGAATCTCATTGTAACATCTCTATATTTATAATATCCACACATAACCATTAATTAAAACATAATCTATTTTAAATAAAATATTCGACAATATTGATAGAGTGCGTACCAGAGGATATGCATTTATATAATGGATAACTCAACAGTACACCAATGTGGTATACCCTTATACACATACACACACACACACACACACACACACACACACACACACACACACACACACACACACACACTTATATCTAATTATGTAGTCACATACTACCTAAGTATGCTACTAATTATGCTCATACCATTATTTTCACTCAATGCACATATTGAGTACTATCCTTAGTACTGATGCATGCATACGCAACCACTTTTAGGATGTAGTATGCCACTTGGTAGTACGCACCCTACCTAAAAATAATAATCATATAAAATATATATATATATATCATGGGTCAAGTTTTAGAAAACAACCTAAATTTAATTTAAGTTAAAAATGTAACATCGTTAAATCTAGATATTCCTCTGAAACCTTAATATAATTATTTTTGTAGTATATTTTGAGTTTTGAGTTGTGAAATATATAAGAAAATTTTTGAAACTCTAGTTACAACAATTTTAGCAAAAAAATGGGTCAAAATAACAATAAAGGGCAAAACTGTCATTTTGAATGAGTGTTGATAGATCAAATGAGAGACGATTGAGTTAAGGGTTATATTTTAGTTATTACTGAAGAAAAATATAGGTTAGATAATTTTAAAATGGTAAGAATCACTAATTTATCGAAAAAAATACATAAAATGATAATTTTGTCAGAAAGGAGTAAAATGATCAATTTACTAATGCTACAAAGGTTAGATTAAAATCTAAATTTCTAATAATGTTAGTAATATTGTTAAAAATATGTGAAAAGAAACAAAATCGAATTTAGACAAGAATACCCTTAGAAAAGAGGAAAAAAGGACCAAAATAACCAATTTTCTTCCCTAAGGGCAAAATGGTCATTTCATAAGAAATTTTTGAATTTCATGTCACTAAAATCTAATAGACTAAAGTGAAAGAATATGAAAATAGCCTAGGTAGTCTCATAATTTTCTTAGAAGTCAAATGAAAGTTTTGAAAAGTTATTGGGCAATAGTATAATTTTTAAAAATATGAATGTGGATAAGAATTGTTGACTTTTTAAATTTGAAGCAAATTCACCTTTTCTCTCTTCTCCTTCCCGAGAGCTCCCATTTATTTCTCTTTCAATTTTTGAAAAGAAATCAAACAAAATCTCTTAATCCGCCCGTTTAATCGCGTTACCGTAGAAGGAAAACTTGTTCTACGCGTCGAGAGCTTTAATTTGACAGTTAATTTTCTTGATTTTATTAAGTTTTAGTTTTTGGAATTGTTGGAAAAAAATTATTTAAATAATAGTTTTATGGATTAAATAGTATTTTAGGTTTTTTTTAGCTTGGATTTGGTGCAATAACCATCATATATGGATTTGAGGTAAGAACTCTAAACCCTAATTTTGTAATTTAGGAGTTTTGGAGAATTAATGTCCAATTTATGAAATTGAGTGTTTGTAAAATAGATTGAAGTTGATAGAATTATATAAATAAGAAAAAAATTTAGTTTATGCATAATAGGACATGTTTGGTTACTATTTATTGAGTACTTAAATGCTTGATTTTAATGTGTTTTGATATATTTAAATGTGTATAAATGTGTTTGGGAATAGATGGAATTGGTAGGAATTGGTTTAAACGTGTAAAATGGAAGAAAAATAAAAAAAATGGCAAAATGGTCCATTTTGAGTTACTATTTATTAAGTGTTAAATTATGATATTTTTGATGTGTTTATATGTTAATAATTGTATTGGGAATAAATAAAAATTGGTAGGAATTGGTTTAGATGTATAAAATAGAAGAAAAATAAAAAAAGGGCAAAATAGTTAATTTTGGGTACTGTTTGTTTAGTGTTAAATTATATTAATTTAAAAATATTTAAAATGGTTAATTAAATATGTGTGTATATATATATAAAAGAAAATCCCATTGGCGGAGAATCGGAACGGGTGTAGAATTTGGAAGTGTTTTAAGTGGTTGATTAAATATGTGTGTGGATATGTGTGTGTGTGTGTGTGTGTGTGTGTGTGTGTGTATGTTTATAATTGTGAAAAAATTAATGATTAGGTCTTTTTATAGTCACGCCTTATTTTGCCAACATCCATCGTCTAAAGAAGTATTTTAAAATACATTTCCGGCGATGTATGTTTAATATAGGAATACCTTAATATAGGTATGTATATGTGTGTGCGCGTGAGTGTATGTGTGTGTATATATATATATATATATATATGTCTCGTAAATGGATTAGAAGTATATATATAAATAGATATGTATATGAATTAGTTATTATTATTATTAGAAATATTATTTTTATAATTGATTTGGTGGTATATAAATAGGTAGGTATTGAAAGGTGGCAATAGGTATAAATTATTTTATATTGGGAAGAAATTATAAAAATGTTGTATATGTGATTACTAGAATTTGAATAATTTATTAAAATCCCTTGAGTAATAGTAAAGGGTAAATAAGTAATAAGAGCATATGATGAATTATATAGAAATGTATGAGTGGTCAATATCCTTAAGGTATGATTTCGAAATTTTTTTACACACCAGTAGAGCCTTTTAGGATAAAATGGAATAATGATTTATTATTTACTGTAGTGCTCTTTGGGATACATGGAACCTACAGTCGTTCTTGTGGTGTCCGGAATTGTACGTGAGAAATCACGGCTGTCCTCCATGACGCCTTTGGGTACGTTGAACCCATAGAAGGAAGCGATAGTATGCCATGGCGCCCTTAAGGGCATGATGAACACATGGTAGCATTATAATTGTGCCAAACTTATTCATGTATTGGTGTGGTGTGTAAGATAAATAACGTGATCATGATCCATAATTTGCCTAAGAATGACTGATCAAATGAAAAGAGAACAGGATAGTAGAATTAGAATAGATAGGTAGATAATGTACAAAGGAAAGTGGTACTATACTATGATTATTCGTAATATCCTCATTGAATTATTAATTGCGTAGTTAGGATGGTTTGTCCTAACTGGTTGTTGTGTAATGTTGGATATATAGAATGTATTGTTGTCATGATTAGTTATTATTTGTATGGTTGGAATATTATAGTTTGTTAAATTATTTTATTGGGTTTTATAGTTCTTACTGAGTAATTTTAAATTACTCACTCCGTGGTTGAAATGATTTTCAGATATAGCTAGTAGAGCAGTGGAACCGGGAAAATCCTCAAGACAGTGACCTGTTAAGAGAATTGGGCATACCAGCTTTTGACGCTGTAATAATTGTACTTTTGTTATAAATCGTATTTTTGATATATTGTATATGTTGTAAATAAGTATATATATGATGAATATTTGTTTTGAAAAAAAAAATTAGTGTTTTTTTTATATACTTGTTTAAAAGTTATTACTTTTTTTTTTTTTAAATAGGTATGGGAATCTCACAAGTTGGTATCAGAGCGAATTTTCCTGAAAAAGTTTTGTGAAAGTATATATATTTAAAATAATAATAATAATAAATAAATTATTTTGTTATGTTGTAGTATGCCCAATGTCTTAGAGGATGTTTCCCGGAGCCAACTGCTGTAAGTATATAATTTTAATTTAGCACTTGTATAAGTTATAGTATTACGTTATTTTATAAGATAGTTTTATGTGATTATAGGTATGTCTACACGCAGATCGAGATTCGACTCCTGGTCTTCTATCAATAGATAAGAGAATTCTATACTTTGTGGGGTTATGGTAAGGGACCTAGAGAGATTAGTTATTTTGAGGGAGAATGAAAAGATTAAAAGGGAGGTGAAGAATCAGAATACTATTTATTCACATACGGATCTAGGTCCTGGAGCCACTAAATAGAGAAAAATAGATAACCTAAAAGGTATGAAGGTTTATAGGAATGGTGTTAATAAGAATAAATTAGTGATTAGTAGGATTTATTGGATTAGAAGAGAAAGGAGAAGGTATCGTCCGAAAGGCAATGGAGAGTGGCCTTAGCTAAAAGAAGATATGATGAGGCTGCTACCTCTACTAT
>CP135544.1:4239012-4261713 GCA_032402905.1 Khaya senegalensis
ATACACGGAAGTTGGATATGTATAATATCCTGATTACACACATAATCTATAATATGTAATCCAAAAAAATACAAGTTCACTGTACCAACATATATATATACATATACATATAGATATATATGCATAATTATGTATTAACACCAAAAATACTCTCATCATCAAGATACTAGCCCTGTTGACGCCTTAAAGAGTTCGCATCCATATCTCACGGCACCACATTACCTGTAAAAACCACAATCCACAAAGGATGAGCGAAACAGCTCAGTAAGGAAACATAATATTCTAGTATAGAATTTGTTTCCCTACCGTATATGCTATACAATACTAATGACGTAGAAGTTATTAAACTCATATCGCCTTAACATAATCTAACGAGATAAATACACTCCGACCATACATTCTGTATCACTATCCACATAATGCTCATAATTATTGTATAGAATGCAAATAAATCTACATGCATTTCGAAATCAATATCACATGACATTTTCAACAAATTATCGACAAATATATGACCAGTCATGCTAATACAGTTATGGATTGTAGCCACAAAGTAAATTTGCCCAATCCTCATCCATTCACACTACTCATCTATCGGGCTGAGCATATATTTTACATATGATCAATCGTATAATCTGGCTATAACCAAGCCAACGAGTGTGAAGGGTATCTGAATATTCAGATTCATAACTAATGTAGTCATACAATTAATACCACATTGCCTAAAGTCATGCATTTATTTTTTGAAAACTATTGTACACTCAAACCATGCACAATGAATACCACATATGCACACCTATACACACAGAAATGATAAATAGCGTCCACATCTCAATTTTATGCGCATATGAAATTCATTCACATAATGAATGCATAATGCACTTGCAGATAGTGATATCTAACCAAAATTCATAACACATTCATAATCACATACACTCGTAAATACCCAGTCTATCAGATTCACTGGAATTTATTCATCACAATTATAATTTCTATCATCACAATAAATATATCGTATAACTATCTAATATTAATGGATAACCACATCAACGCATCATTTACTAATAAAGAAAATTTACATAATAATTATAACTATTATAATTATTTTGACAACCAACATGCAATATCCTAAATATTACAATCTATTCTAAATTTTATTAACCACGCTCCGATCACACGGCCATAATAATAATTTATTTACGCATTCCAACAACCATGTAAAGTATTATACATACATAACACATCAAAATATTTCTAAATCTCCACAATAATAACTAAAATTATCATTTTACCATTCCTTCAATTTTTTCTCATTTTGTCCATCCAAATCAATTCTTACTAATTTCATTCGTTTCCTAACACACCTATACACATTCAAACATACCATAACATATTAAAATATATCATTTAGAGGCTCGATAAACAATACTTTAAATTTATCATTTTGCCCATATTTCTAATTTTCTTACATTTTATACATTATCCTATACCTAATCTCGTCTAAATACCATCCCCAAATCCATTCCTACACAAATCAACCACCAATCACAAATTTCATAAAAGAAAATTATATTTTTTTACCTTTAAAATATGTCAAATGCTTGAGTAAACCTCTCAATACCGCTAAACCACCCAAATCACCATTTAAAACCATAAACCACTATTAAAATCACTTTTCAAAAAATTCATAAATTGAAACTTAGTGAAATCAAGAACTTTTACCGTCAAATTAAAACTCTCAATGCGTAGAACAATTTTTTCTTCTGCGATAATGCGTTTAATCGAGTGGATTAATAGATTTTGCTTTATTTTTTTTTCAAAAAATTGAAAGAGAAAGAAATGGGTAACTCACGGCAAGGAGAAGACAAAAAGTTCGTTTGCTTCAATTTTGAAAAGTCAACCAATCTTATCCAAATTCATAATTTTAAAAATTATACTATTGCCCAATAACTTGTCAAATCTTGCATTTAACTCCTAAAAAAATTATGAGACTATTCAAACTATATTTATATTCTTTCACTTTAGTCTATCAATTTTAATTACCACTTTTTCTTCCAATTTGTTATAAAAATACCATTTTACCCATAATAAATAAAATTGATTATTTTGGTCCTTTTTTATCCCTTCTAGAGAAATTTACATCATAATTCAATTTTGCTTTTCTTGTATCTTATTTACAATATTTACAAGAGTTCTGGGTGATCAAAATCTGGCAGAGTCCATCCAACTCTTGACGTAATGACCATTTTGCTCTTTTTAGTAAAATTATCCATTTTTGTCTAAAATAGTAATTTTGGTATTCTTATGGTTATAAAATCTATCTCTCCTTCTAACACACTCTATTATACTAATTTATATCTTCAACATCTAACTTGATCAATCAAAACTTTATCAAAATGATAATTTTACCCTTTCTGTTTCTGACTTCGCAAAAATATACCAACCGCATCTCGAATTGGAATTAAACTTACCAACATGATATTTATGAAGCTCTAAGACTTTTTTTTTGTAATCAAAACTCATTTTGGCCTCAATTTTAAGTGAAAAGACTATTTTGTCCCTACCCAACAAAATGACATGTTTAATCGATTTTCACTCTATCTCCTTCCAATAACTTCATAAAATATTTCCAAGGATAAGAAATAATAAAGATTAGGGTTTACTTATATCTGAGTGTCACACTCATATTGAGGTATCATATTTTTAGGAACACAAAAAGTAAGTACTTACAATGCTTTTGAAGCTAGTATTCTGGGCAAACCTACTTCATGACTCTTAAATTCAATGAATCTTCGATGTTCAAAAATAGATGATGACATATGCATTTGTGCCTAATTTCTTGATAACTCTAAAAAGATTTGTTCATCATGCATATAACTTGGTAAAACTCATGGAGGAAATTTTTTCAGTCTTAATTGAATAAGAACCATATTGCCAATGTTGAATTGTCTATTTTTGCTCTTTGTATCTGTAGAATTCATATATGAACATTCTTCATGTAGTTATAAAAATCTAATGTAGCTTTACTTGGTATAGAAGGCAAAGGTAATGAATTGAGATTAAAAATGTAAGGTTGAAAGCCATATACCACTTCAAATGATGAGCACCTTATTGACTTGTTAATAGAATTGTTAAAGCAAATTATGCTTGTGAAAGTATTAAATCCAACTGGTGACATAATGTGCAACAAGGCAATATAATAAATTTCTTAAATTTTTTATTTTTTCTTTGTTTGGACATCTATTTGAGGGTGGAGGCAATTGAAAACATTAGTTTTATTACCATTTTTGTCCACAAAGATTTTTAAAAATAACTCACAAACTTGACATCTCAATTAAATATAATAAATGCTAGAACATCATGTAATTTGATTAGCTCTTGCAAAAATAGTTTAGTAATCTTTGAAGCATCATAGGTCCTATAACATAGAATGAAATGCGAACATCATAGGTCTTATAATATAGAATGAAATACGACATATTTTAAAAATGATCCATAACCAACATAATGGAATCATGCTGCTAGAGAGTCTTAGGTAACCTAAGAACAAATTCATGCTAATCTATTGCCAAGGCTTGTTTGTAATTAAGAAAGAAGTATAAAATCCTATTTGTTGCTAAGTTCCTTGGTTTATCGGATAAATTTGACAACTGTCCACCACTTTATATACATCTTTGCACTTTCGAGGCTCATAGAACTAATCAACAACAATGGCATAAGTTTTATCATATCCAAAATGCCTTACCCAGCCCCCATCATGAAGTTTTATAATTATAAGCTCACAAAAAGAAATGCACAACCTTGTATAATAAAATAAATAACCATCTTCAAAGAATATTTATCACCAAATTTGCCTACATTAGTAGATAAATTACTCCATATGCTACCAAAATTCATATTTTAGCGTACAATATTTTCAAACTTGTATAAAAAAAAAAATAACCATAAAGAATGCATAGGTTTGTATAACAACTCACAAAATGATCCATAATGAATGCACTACCTTGTATTATAAAATAAATAACCATCCTTCAAAAAATATTCATCACATTATATGCCTATGTTAATAGATAAATTACTACACATGCTACCAAAATCCACATATTTAATGTACAACATTTTTAGACTATCAAATCCCATAAAATTAACTGAGAAAATATGCAACAAATGAGGTCTCTTCCTTAAGGCAACACCATCTTATTTTTAGTCACTGACTTATGCTTAATAACAAACTCAAACTGTTGCAAATAATCCATCCAACAAGCATTTCTAACATTTAGCTTACTTTGGGAATTTAAATGCTTTAAGGAATCATAAACAATATAAAGAATAAGTTTTGTATTGATCAAATAAGGATGCCAATGCTTAAGAGTTTGAATTAAAGCATAAAAATTTCATGCCAAATACTGAAAATCTTTAGCAAGTTTTATAAAGCTTAAAGTAATGACGAGACCTTTTTGGCTTAATACAACCTTAATTCCCATATGTTAAGCATCATAAGCCACTTAAAATTTCTTATAAAAATCTGATAAGTTCAGAATTAGTGTTTGCCTATCTTTTTTTAATTTTGCGAAGATTACATGACTACTATACTTTAAGAGAACAACTAGACTCATGATTGAACCTATTATAGTACTAAAACTTCAAATAAAACACTGATAAAATATAGTTAATCTATGAAAACTTTGAACCTTAAAGAAATTTAAAGTGTATGCCTTTAAAGTTTTCAAAACCTATTGTACACGATCTAGATGGTCTTGTAAACATAGACTAAAGATTAAAATATCTTCAAAATAAAATAATAAACTTACCTACAAATAGATTGAAAACTTATGTCATAACAAGTTTGAAGGTGTTTGGCACATTGGTTAATCCAGAGGGCATTACTAGCTATTCGAATAATCCATCTTTTATTTTAAAGGACATTTTTCACTCATTACTAAGACATGAATTTAGTGATATCCATTTCAAAATGATATTCAAAAAAAAAGTGGGGTCATTTAATGTAACATCTTGAAATTTCTATACTCTTAAAATCCTGTTATAAAGTTATAATACAGTATTTTCGAGAGTTTTGATAAGAGAAAGAGTTGACCGGTATTCGAGCCAGTGTACTGTATGAGTAAAAAATACAGTATTTTATTACCGGTATCAGAAATTTGACGACGAAAGCGGAAAGCTGCAATTTCTCGTCGTGCGTGCACGACTATATAAACGGGACGGGTCAGAAAACCCGACAACACCACCCCACTATTTCCCTCCCTTTTCTCTCTCTTCTCTCTCTCCTCCCCACAGTTCTCTCTCCTGTGAACAATGACTTTTGTCACCGGACCTTAGATCACCTCACCGCCAGCGAGTGGAGGACCACCAGGCCGTCGCGAGTGCAACGCGGCAAACCCCGCCCCGATCGCCGTTGCCACACGCCCTCACGCGCCACCCGAAACTTTGCCGTCGTGAACTTTGATCGGCGATTCACGACGGTCCACGGCGAGTTGACCGACACCTCCGGCGTGTCTGGCACTGTTTCGCCGTCCTCTTCACGGTGGTGTGCCCAATTCCGGCATTTGGTCACCGGATTCCGGCATGGGAAGACTGATCGAGAAGAGGTATTTTCGGCAAGATTTTCGGCGATTGGTGTAGCTCCGGTGGAATCTGAATAGACCAGTGTGCTCTCCAACACTCGTACTTTGATGCGGTATGTTTATATCTCAATTTGGAATGAGTTTCGATAATGATTCTAGGGTCTAAAGTAGGTACCTTGAAATCTGAAATTTTAGGATGATTAGTGATTTTGAAGGCTTTAATTTGTGTTTTGTGGCATATGAACACCATGGACAGCATTCTGACATCGCAAGGATCGCAATGGTATGTTCCGTTCGTAAAACGGAAATCAAAATTTTCGTGGGTTAAATAGTACTCATGAACAGTAACTTACACGTTTTTTGAGAAAAAATTCGTACGTGCGGAGGAGTATTTCGAACGCATATACTCTCTCCGGGACAGCATTTCGTCATTCGTATAGGCACTGGGTGCCCGGAGGTAAGATAATATAATATTTAAATTGTAGAAAAATAGATTTTAATATTTATAATATTTATGATTGCATGTATGTATATCATAATAATGGGTTAAATTGTAGAAAAGTCCCATTGACGGAGAATGGGTATGATTGTGCAATTAGAAGTGTTAATATCCGTGTGTTAAATATATATATATATAATTATAAGCGTAATATCATTATCGTCGATCTGCAGTGCTACATTAGGTATTCTAAAATACCTATACAGCATTGTATGTCCCATGTTTGTATTTATATAATTATATGGTAGGTACACTTATATATACATATGTAATTATGCCCTTATGATTGAATGATTGAGTAGATGTTGCACTTGATGTTTTGCAATGCTATCCGAATGAACATGTGTGTATACGTTACTATGTTATAATTATTGTGCCGTAGTAAGGTAATGAGTATATTTTGACTTGTGATGATATGTTGGGATTGCGTGTAATGACGCAATATAGGATAACCGATTAAAATATGTATATGTGAATTTGTATTAATAGTGATATAGTGTATCCATATGTTTGGATTGTAATATATTTCTGTGTTTTATCTTGATTGTTGTATGGTGTATTTATATGCCAGAGTGGAATATGTTTTCATGACTTAGTACTGCTAGCCTTACGATAAATTCATGCGTGTAAAATCTTTTTAGAAGATAAGGACTAATAAATGTGTTTCATAGGTAATTATATTACCTATCATGAAATTATTAACGTGCTGCTTGATTAATGTAGGCAAAATGGTCATGTTGTCATGACTGAGTCGACTATGAATAAATCTGTATGGATAACTAGTATAATTGGGATAATTATGGAGCGGTAGTTTTTCCGTTACCCTAGTAAAGCCGCTCAGGATGGAGTAGTATCATTATAGTAAGACTGTGGTGCCCTTCGAGGTATGTTGAACCCACAGCAGCTCCAGATTGATAGTAAGACTATGGTGCCCTTCGAGGTATGTTGAACCCACAGCAATTGAGAAATGATAATAAAAACCGTAGTGCCCGCGAGGTATGTTGAACCCATGGTTGGAAGCAGCTGTTTTCCATAGCGTCCTGGGGTACGTGCAACCCATAGTAGAACTAATTATCCTGTTGGTCTAAGGAACCCGGAGTGGGCGAATGACCATTGTATACATTTATTAAAGTGTATGGTGGATATCATGACCACGATTCATAATTTACTTGATTATGACCGATATATAAGAAAATGAATTCGTGTGCCTATTAGATTCAAACTGCATGATAGAATACCTCTATCTGCTAAGAGTTGCTTGTGTTTGTGTGAATAACGATGAGGTAGTAACACCCTGTGTTTCAGTTGGTATTGGGACTGTTCTGGTTTTCTTGCGCATGTAGGGCAGCTTATATATATGGGCGAACTCTTGCCGAATTCCTACAAGAAATACTATTCATACAACCATTCATGATCTCCCTTTGTATTCTGGTTTTCATATGTAGAGAAAGGTTTAGGATTACCTTTACTTACAGTCACAATCGGATTTTGTTATGATTGTAAATTGCGAAAATGGTTGAAGTCCGATTATACCTTTGCAAGTCCCAATTCTTTAGGAGTGATATTAACCTTGTAGAAACAAAAAGCTAGCATCAGCTTGAAAAGGAAAATTAGGATTTAAATAGATAATGGGTTAGGCAATATTTAGGCCGCGTCACTTCTAGTATATAGAATCCTATATAGTTCACTGGTATGTTTGTGAAACGAAAAGAATATGTGTGAATTCATAATAAGATTAAAGATTATGCGAGAAGTTTAAGGATATGGTAAAAAAGATGCACTGGATGTATTACAGGTTATTCAACATATTAGTTTACACGTTTATTCGTATGATTGAGAATATGGTAACAATATAATGATGTAAGAACTATGTTATAAGTTTATATTTGTTATTGTCGATGTACCTTAGCGAATGACTAGGATTGGATCGATATGTGTCTTTATAGTGGTATAGTCAAGGTATATGTAAGTGAAAGAATCCTTAGTATGGGATAAAGAATGGTGGACGTGTATTTGTGATTATGGTACAACGGTTAGGATGTCTTGATATAGTAAGAATAAGGAGATAATACGAATGTATGATAACATAGACTGGTAATGAACCAGTATTGAGATAATTGTGATATATGGATCGGATATGTATGTTCCCTCTCCCTCAGCTAGGCTTATAAGCCAGTTTCTAATAGAGGTGTGACGTTAAGACTGTGGTACCCTCAGGGGTAGGTGGAATCCACAGCTGTCCTCCAAATGGCCCAGTGGCCTAGAGTAACAACCATGATCCATAATGTTTCTTAGTATAATCGATCATTTGTAAATGCAATAAAATTTCTATCACCAACCTTCCGATAGTGGAAATAGTATACAGAAACAGTGTTATCACTTTTACTAATACCCTCGTTGGTATATATATTTAGATGTTTGAAATATTTATATCCAATATGGGTATTGATTGTGTGCCTAGGATATTTTGGTTATCTTGGGCAGAGTGTGTGATTGATATTGTGTGGTTATACCGGTTTCTAAGCAGTTCCTCTTTATGTGACCGCGACATTTAGTTGTTATCTATACGAATAACTATATATTGACTTTATATGGTCATGTAGGTGTTCGTTGATAAGAATGGAAATAGGATTTAAATGGACACAGGTGATGAAGCGATTCATTTAGAAAATATATTGTTTGAGACCGCATTACCTGTGTATGGTATATTATAAGGAGTATTACTCTGATTGAGATTGGTTATACAGAATTTATAATTGAGATAGTGTTTAGAGTTCTAGAGGATATGATATGGTGTCTTGTGTATATTATTGAGCATATGCTTGTCGATACATGTACATTGTTTTATGGACATGCATTTATCTGTGTGTGTGGAATTGAGTGAAATGGCCAAAATAAGTAGAGATTCAGGTAACATGCTCCTTCCTTTATTTAAGTATTGTATTATCTCACTGAGCCATGTGGTGTGCTCACCCCTTTGTGGGATTATTATTTTTAGGTGATTTCGATATAGCGATAGCGGTTCCGGAAAGTACAGTTGAGGCAAAGATTTTCGGACGGGGCATAATATACATTTAAGGGTTAGGCCATTGTTATGTAATTTTCTTTCTCTGTACTCTAAAGTATTAATTTTATTAAAATGCATAACAATTCTTTAAAAAATAATAATAATAATAATAAAGACTATTTTAGTTGTTACGATTTATGTGGTTACTTTCTATAAATTCTTTTGACAAATGAAAGGAAGGGGGTGTTACATTTAACAAGTCCAACATGTCATCAAGCTAAGAAATGGGAAACTAACATTTTGCTACTATTTTATTAATTACCCAATTATCTATGCTCATCCTCCAACTACCATCCTTTTAGGCTTAAGTAACATTAGAACAATGCAGGGTTTAAGACTCTCACGGATGAAATGCTTGTCTAATAGATGTTGAATTTACTGTTTAAGTTCTTCAATCTCTATTGAGCTCATGCGATAATATAGCCAATTGACTAAGGTTAATTTAGGAATGAAGTTGATAATATGTTGCACATCTTGCATTGGTAGAAGTTTTTTTGACATCTCATCAAGCATGATATCTTGAATTTTCTTCATCGTTATGGCAAGTTTCATAGAAATGAGACCATTATCTTTCTTAACTTTGTGGTTGACCACCATTAGCACTATTTATTTTTTAACTAAAACTTGAAAAAATTAGCATATGATTAATACTGGGCAACTTCTCTTTTTGTCTCAAATTATAAGATTTTGTAAAGGATCCAAAACAAATTTCTTACCCTTAAAAATAAAAGAGTAAGTATTGGCATATGCCTATTGTAGGAAACCCTCTATCATAAAGCTACAGTTTCTTCAATAACATATGACAAAATAGTCATAGGAATCACATCATACTAAGCCTAGTTTGCATTTTTTTTTTCTTAATGAGAACTTCAATAAATATTTATGCTTTACTAAGATTGAATTGTCTTTATTAACCCAACTAATTTGACAAAGCAGTAAGATTATTTTTTGTTTTAGCCTTAAATGTTCTATTACAATCTAAGAATTCACATTCATGCCATTACCATTATCAATAATGACATTCAAAGCTCAACCATCATGTTCCATAGGTGTACAAAAGATATTAATGCATAACCACTCAAGATTAGCTTTAAGTTCATTATTTATTTTAATCAACATTCAATAGATTGCATAATTAGATAGATCCGATGCACCCAAAATTTCATCTTCATCATTATTAACCCTATCAACTTCCTCTTCTTTCACTTCTTCAATGACGTTTATTACCATTAACTCCTTTTCATAGATAAAAGCTAGTTTATTATCTCTTATAGAGCATATAATAACAAAATACCCAAAACCCTTTACATTTGTAACATTACGACCCTTTGTCGATAACATATACTTTTTTTTTTTGGTTTTCTATACTACACTCCTTTAGTGTTCTTTCAATAATGGCTGTTAAAATAGAGAAATTGTTACATGCTCTACCCTTGGAACTCTTGACATCATTTTCCTTTTAATCGAAGCTCACATTTGCTTCTTAATACACAAAGCTAATTGATACAATTCTTCCACATTGATTAATTATGCAGTTAGCATTTTGTTGTGCATATCACTACATAATTTGGTGCAGTATCGAGCTAAAGTTTGTTGTTCAACTGTCATAATCTTGTTATAGACAGTCAAGTTGTGGAAGTGGTATACATATTGATCAACAGTTAATTGTAACATCTCTTTGAACATCATTTACTTATAATCAATAGGCAAATATTTTTTCTTCATCAGTTCTTTCATCTCCTCCAAGTTAAAAACTAACGAATGTTTAGTATAGTGTAATTATTCTTCCAAATTTCCTTACTAAGCTTGTGCATGTCCTTTTAATTTCATTCAAATAAAACAAACTTTTAGATCTTCCAACAGAATAAATCAATCAAAGTAATCTTCAATGGTTGTTAACCAATAAATCTTCTAACATAATAAACCAATCAAAGTAATCTTTAATGGTTGTTAACTAATCTTTAAAACCATTAAGCTTTACTTTTTTATAAAAATCAATACATCTTTCTTCAACTTGTTAGTCATTTCATTAAAAGGTTGATAATCTGTACCACACTTACTACAAGCTCGAGGAAAATCATCCTAATTACATTAAAATCAAGTTTCATAATTCTTAAACTCCTTATATCTTTATCTTCCAAATCTTTTACTTCATCCCTTTTATTTTAGTCTAACACCCTCCTAAATGAGCCACATCCCTCCTATTGAAAAACCTAAGCTTTTCTCAAGCCTGACCCTTACCCATTGCATTTAGTCATTGAGTAAATTGTCTTAAAACTGTATCAATTTGAGTGATTTGTTGCTATAAACTGAGTTGTTTTAGATTTTGATTATTTGGAATATGGTTATTTCACATGTTGTAAAAATTAACACTATGGTTACAGGCATGGGATGCCAGGCTCTTTTAGGAAAAAATAAAAACTTTGCACGTAATTTTGAATGTAAAATTGTGTTTTCCTTTTTATAAACAAGAGTCCTTTTAACATAATTTTTACAATAAGAATGTGTTTAAATATATACAAAGAAGATGCACTTAGATTTTAGAATGTTGTATAATAAAGTGAAACTAATAAAGAAAGGAATGAAGAGAAATTCTAACCATAATAATTATAGAAGATTATGGCGTAATGTTCGTAATTGATTAAAATGCCTTCACAAGATTGATTAACCATCGAAGACACCAATCTTGGATTAATGAGTGTGGAAGTGTAAACATGGCAAAAACTTAGTAAGATAGTTAGCCAGTTGATCAAAAGTGTGAACATGATAAATGTATAACCGACATATAACAATGTAATCGCAAAAGAAATGAAAGTCAATTGCAACATATTTCATACACAAATGAAAGATTGGATTAAAGCAGTCATAAGTAATGCCAATATTGTCATAGTAAATCATAAGTGGAGAAGGTAACGTGATTCGTAGTTCACTAAATAAATTTGGTAGCTATGCGATTTTAGCTATTGTAGAGGCAATTGCACAATATTCAACCTTAATGGAAGAGCAAGCAATAGTTTTCTACTTCTTAGAACTCCATGTGATTGAAACAAAATCAAAAAAGATAACACAAGTAGTGGTAAAGATACGGTTATTAATATTACCTACCCAATTTGCATTAACAAATACATGAAAATTTAGAAGGAATTTTTTTTTGAAACATGAGACCATAGTTAAATATACCTACAAAATACCTAAGTAAAGCACTTTATAATGAACCAATGAAAGGTATATGGCAAATGCATAAATTGAGACAACTTGTTAACAACAAAGGATACATCCAAATGTATAAGAGAAAGATATGTAACAATCCAACAACTTAATGATAAAGAGTGGCATTACTAGGAGGAGTACCATTTAAGAGTTTGAGACTTTTAGTGATTGCCATTGGAATTGAAATAGGTTTGGCATCTAACATATGCACTTGATGAAATAAGTTACGAATTTATTCTGTTTAAAAAAGAAATAAACTAGTGTCAGTAAAGTAAGCTTCAACCCCAAGAAAGTAAGAAAAAATTCCAAAGTCTTTAAGAAAGAAAGGACCAGCAAGAGTGGATATAAATATAGTTACAATTGATATAGAGGACCCAGTGATGATGATATCATCAACATAAACAAGAAGATAAATGATGAAACTAGCACTATAGAGCATAAAAAATAAAGTATTAAAATGAGACATGGTAAAACCTGTAAAGAAAAGAAAATTGCAAAGCTTATAGTACTATACTCTTAAATCTTGACAAAGACCATAAATAGCTTTGTGCAATTTACAAATATGAATGAGGTGAGAAACATCTACAAAACCTAAAGGTTGATCAATAAATACTTTACTAGATAGGGTGTCTTACAAAAAAGTATTAGTTATATCGAGTTAGCAAATAGGTCAATTGTTATTGATAGCTAAAGCAAGCAATAAATGGGTAGTAACTAGTTTAATTATAAGATTATATGTCTCAGAAAATTAATCCTAAGTCACTAATGAAACCTCTTAGCTACTAATCAAGTCTTATATTAAGCAATAGACTTATCTAGATTTGTTTTAATTTTATAGGCCTACTTATAACCAATAATATTTTGTGTATCAGTACGAGAAACTAATGTCTAAGTCTGATTGGCTACTAAAGCAGTAAATTCTCCACTCATGGCTTGACACAAAATAGATGATTTTTTGGCTTGTTTGTATGTGGTAGGTTCAATGAAAGAATGAACAGTTGTAATGTTAAGGTTAAGAATTTGTTTGGATTTAATGATGTTGTTCTTTAGCTTAATATTATAAAGATGAGAATTTGGTAAGGGAAAAGAAGAATAAGATGTAGAAGATGAGTTACTCGCTTGCAAAGAATAGAGGTTTTCCCTTATATAAAGACACAAAACAGTGCATGAGTGAGGATTTCAAATTTTGAATATGTGATCAGTGAGAGACAATGTGTGATCAAGAGATGTTTCACGTAAAAAGTATTCTTGGGAAGAATTTAATGGTGAGGATAATATTTCTATTGAGTTTTTAGTTAGCAAAAGTAAATTCTCAGAGAGTGAGTTGACAACAAGTAAATTAGGAGAGTTAAGCTAATTTGTTATAATAAAAGAAATTTTGGACTGATTGGAAAGATTGGAATCACAGAATGAAAATACATTTTTCATAAAATGAACATGATAAGAGGTAAAAACCTTGCTAGATGTTGAATCAAGTTAAAGATAGGAATGGTGAATAAGGGAATATATAAGAAATACGCAAGGTTAAGACTTAGGTTCCAATTTATGAGACGTGTAAGGTTGAAGCCAAAGGTAGCAAAAATAACTAAATATCTTCAAAAAAAAAAAGTGTAATGAGGAGGCTTAAAAAATAAAAGAGAGAAAGAAAACTAATTTTGAGTAGTAGGTGAAAGTATATGATTGATGAGATAAACAACAGTTTAAAAAGCCAAGGGCTAGTATGTAAGGGGTGTTGACATATAATGTAGTAACGTGAGTGCGATTTCAACAATATGTCAATATTTGCGCTCGACTGTACCTACATGTTCAAATGTATGAGGTGGTGATTTAAGATGTTAAACACCGGCTTGTGATAAAAAATGACCAAGGCTTGTGGCTTCATCATTTTCATTTATGTACATTATACAAATAATAGTGTCAAAGTAGTGTTCAACCAAAAATTTAAATTGTCCAAAGACTATTGCTACACCAGATTTATGGTTGAAGGGATAAAGCTATGTATACTTGGTAAAGTAATCCATAAAAATGACATAATAATGAAAATTATTGAAAGAAGTAATAGGGGTTAGACCTTGAACATCCATAAAAAAATTTCCAAAAGCTTAGAACAATTTAAAGATGAAATACCAAATGGAAGTTTATGAATTTTATTGCATAGATAAGAATTACAATGAAAAGAAGTAGTGTTAGACTTAAATGAAAGTAAATTATGAGTAGCAATGATTTTATGAAGAATTTTGAACGAGAGATGGCCAAGGCGAGAGTGCTAAGAAGAGACAATTGCGAAAAATGACATAAAAAAGATAGCCATAAAAGTTAGATTTGGTGTACTGTCAGGTTGATGCTTTAAATTCAGCCATTCATATACGTGCCCTTTATTTTAGCCTTGCACCAAGGATACCCCTATAGTTAGATCCTTCACAAGAAAGAAATCAAGAAAAAAAAATCATTGTGAGCAAAATTTAGAAATAGAAAGCAAATTTTTCTTAATTTTTGGACCACACAAAACATTATTAATTGAAAGATAGAACCATTAGAACTAAGAGCAATAGATCCAATATAAGTCATAGGAATACTTTACTATTGCCAACTATAATATCATCATTGACATCATAATCTGAGTGGATTGATAAATTCTAAATATCATAGATAATATGATAAGACACGTCAAAGTCAATAACCCAACTTAACTAATTTCTTAAATTATCTTTTGTTACAAAGTTTGCTTAAGGCTAGGAAGAGTTATTTGGTAAAAATCATGGTCGATAAAATTTGGCAACATTTCCAATTTCATCGCATAATTGACAGACATATCGAGTTTGACTTCCATGAATATTGGAACGCCATTGATTTGGAAAGAAATTTTAGTTATAGCTATTGAAGTTAAAAGAGTTTCCAATGTTCCTTGGATTTTGTTGATTGTGTTGGTATTTAGAGTTTTGATTTTGATGCCTAAGTCTTTGATTTCCACTATGGTCGTTAGTAGTGCCTTGTTGTCCTTGCATGTTGTTATAGCTTTTGCCTTTCCCTTTTTTGCTCCTTTAAGAGTACTGAGCAATGATTGAGGTAGATTCTTTTATTATATCATTATGCTTAAGACTAATTTTGTAGTCAAGTAATTTTTCGAATAGCTTTTGAAAACCAATTGGAGACTCACATGTTCATTGTGTAGTTTTAATTTTTTGTAATTATCTATGAAGCCATTAAGTGTGTGTATAATAATTTCACCATCACTCATCTCATGACCAATCAAGACAAGATCATCTACAATACTTTTGACTAATTGTATAAATTCAAAAATACTCTTTCTATCTTGACTAACTTTGGAAACTAAATCTAGAAGGCCAACATCCGAATGTTAAACTTGTTGGCATATATGGTTTTGAGTTTATTCCAAACATCTTGAGAATTTTTGTAGCATGAAACTAAAAGGGCTATCATTCTAGATACTACTATTTACATAGCAAAGAGAATAAATTGATCTTATCAAGTCCAAATTTTGTTTTATGGATCATCAACTGAAGGGCAGGGATGAAATCCATGTATGAATTTTATAAGATCATAACCAAGGAAGATATTGATCATCTGAGAACATCATACTAAAAAATTTTCAACTTTTGACAACTTATGTAGGATTGATGTTACTATGTTGATGAAGATAACTTGAAGAGATGAGGCCAGGACCAAAGGTGAGGCAAAGGAGGATGAGTTTCCAAACATAACTATGACATCATTATTTTTTGTTATGATCAAGTTTGAGAGGAATGGAGGCCTTAAGGACTCTGATACCATACAAACTTTAAATAAAATTTTGAATGTAAAGTTGTGTTTTTCTCATTGTGAACAAGTCTTTTTAACATAGTTTTTACAATAGGAATGTGTCTAAATATATATAAAAAAGATACACTTAGATTTTAAAACATTGCATAATAAAGTGAAAGTAATAAATGAAGGAATGAAGAGATTCTAGCTATAATAATTGCAAAAGACTATGATATAATGTTTGTGACTGATTCAACAAGGAAACCTTGCTCTGATACTAAAATGGTACAAAGCCTTTTAGTTCAGCCTCATGTCAACAATTAAGAGGGGCAAACTCTTTGTAATTAGAATCTCTAATGTTTAAAAATATATAAAAGATAACAACTACCTTCCTCTTCCTACTCCTTCTTTCTCTTCTTAATACCCAATCAATGCATTGCAATCCAAGAAATTAACTAAGAAAGAAATAACAAACAAATAACCAAATTTGAAATTACAAAATATGCTTTCTAAATATCCTTTACTATTGTTGTTTAAAGAGTAACTTTATAATTTGCATCTCTCTCTCTATTTTAAAATACACAGTATATTTACTAAAGAATCTTTTAGATTCAATGAATATATATTGATGTCTTTCAAGTTATAAGTCAACTATTGAACAACCAGTTGTGTCTAACAAGAACTTGATAAAGCATAAAGTTTTTATAAACCAATATCCATTTATGTGAGTCAAGGAATTAACTACCCATAATGAATTCTTTATAGCTGAGTTGTTCTATATTTTAATACTTTAAGGTCTTGTGCCCACATAGATTTCATAAGGGCTTTAAGGATTCTTACCTTAACTCTTATAAAAACCAACTCAATTTTCACACTTATATAGGTAAACTTCTATCAAGTGTATTCCATAATTTAAAAACACCATGATGCAATATTTTGAGTTTTGGAGTTCATTAAAAATATAAAATTTTATATTATATTCACTATAGTTAAATAATGTCTCACTATAAAGAGTGAGTTTACGCATTTAGGTAATGTAAACAGTGTCAAATGACTTGTTTTTACCACTATAAACCTTTTTCATAGGTTCTTCAATCATATAAGTGGATTTATCATCACTTTTGTCTTATATTCTAAAAATTGTCTCATCGTCGTTAATGTCTAAATCACAAATATTCTTAGTTAGTATTTATATAAGAGAACTTTTTACAAAGCTCAATTCAAACCTTATAAATCTAGCTCACAACCTAGATTTAAGTAATTGCATGATTACACAACTCAACCAAATTATGTGCTTTTTTCATTTTTTTTAATTAATGGGAAGATGTTTGAAAGTTAATTGACCATTAATCTAAAAATATATCTTTATTTGTTGATAAAAATATATCTTTTAAAGATAATTCATTTAGTCTCCATAGAAAGCTAAGATATAAAAAGACAATTTCTATTATAATTTATCTCCTTAAAAATAGAGATTATCACATTGTAGTCCATGCTATAATGCATTGTGAAAATATATATATTTTTATAGGCAATATGTTAGACATAACATACATAAAAAGAAATGTATATTCCCAATATACTTGCCTATCACTTGGAAACCTAATAATATATGATCACCAATAAATATGACATATTAAATTGTACAACTTTTGACATTCGCACATTATAATCTATAATCAAATAACCAAACTAATTAGGAAAAACTAACAAGACTATTATATGATAAAATAAGATTGCTGCATATTATCTATGTGAGTGTACAAAACAAGCCACTAATTTGGTTATGTATTACATTAAATAAATTACATAATAACACATAATAGATAATATGAATTAAAAGACTTTAAAAAATTCAGCATATAAACTTTTGATTACCCAGAATATTTTGAGTTGCAAAATAATATTAGTATATTAAAGGGTTCAAAATAAAATATTATAAAATTATGATATTAACCATAAATACTTAAAAATTTTATCAAAAGATATAAATTAACAAGAGATAAAAGTTTTGTAAATAGTTTGCCTTTGGACTCATACAAAATTATCTTATCTCCTTCTTTTCAACATAAAAGTTACGTAAGTATTTATCTCAAGTGATTATAATATTATTTATTCAAGGACCGTAACTAAAAGGCTAATTAACTAGTTCATGGGCTAAAAATGAAAAGCCCAAATCATTTTCTTAAACTAAAATATATAAATTAAAAATACACTTTAAAATATAAATTTGATTTATATTAGTTAAATATTAAATATCATTTGTTCTAATTTCATATTACTAGTAATTGTTATAAACTAAATATACTTTTGTTATTATTTATTTCTTATATTTAGATTGTAAAAATATAGTTTGCAATAGTTAAATGTTTAATTTTATTTGTTCTAATTTTATACTATTATTAATTAGTATAAACTAAATATGTTTT
Source organism: Khaya senegalensis (assembly GCA_032402905.1). Classification (NCBI taxonomy): domain Eukaryota; kingdom Viridiplantae; phylum Streptophyta; class Magnoliopsida; order Sapindales; family Meliaceae; genus Khaya; species Khaya senegalensis. The sequence goes on from CP135544.1 coordinate 4,257,562, forward strand.
TGTTGTGTATTTATTTTTTATATTTTTATGATGAGTAAAGTTAAAAGATATATTTAATTTAGATTTTTTTTTTTTTCATGTGAATTGAATGGTGATTATTGGAGATGTAATTTGAAATTCTTTTACATGGATTCATTGTTGATTATTCCAAATTTTTAAATTTAAATTCTTTTTTTTTTATTTTATAAGGGTTGAATGTTGACTATCGGAGATCTACAATTTAATTTTTTTTATACGAGTTAAATAGTGATTATTTATATAGGTGAATGATAATTATTAGAGACGTATAATTTAAATTTTTTTTTCATGAGTTGAGTGTTGATTATTAAAGATATATATATATATATATATATATATTTATGCAGATTGAATGTTAATTATTAAAGATATGTAATTTAGAAATATTTTTTATATACTAATAATTTGGATATCAATTATTGTTAATAATTTAAATATAAACTAGATATGTATTTTTTTTTTTTGTTGGAAAGATATGAAAAATAAATTGTATTATTATTATTATTATTATTATTATTATTATATAAAAAATAACTCAATATATTTTGACAAAATAAAAAATTAAAATATAATAATATATTTTAAAATATAAATTATTAAATAAGGACGGATTAGGAACGAAGAGCCCCACCCTGAAACAACATCAAGAACGGTCCTACCAAAACAGGGAAGAAACGGGAACCAAAATTCCTAGCCTATACCAAACCCGTTGTCGACCCTAATCGCGAGCTTTAAATGCTCAGTAGCAGAATCATGTCCCGTCGTTTATCGATGCATGTGTATAGGCAGATACCACCGTGTTCCCGGCGATTGAACCAGTAGTACTACTGTCCCTTCAATTCAATTATTTATTAAGCATATGAATCATTGGTATCTGATTTTCTTTGTGGGCATTTATAGATTTTCAGTATAAAGTTTCACAATAATATCTTCAAAAAACACTAACTACTTCATGAATGGTCGCATTAAATGGTGGTATATAATTGTTAGTTACTTTTAATTATTATTAATTTTTTTTTATAAATTAAATTCGTATAATATAAAAATAATTTTATTATAAATTAAAATTTATAATTATATTTTATGTTTATTTAGTACACAACTTTAAAACTAATTATTTTTGTGATTATTACACTCAATGGTTCTCCAATACTTTATAACATATAGACTACTATCAACAAAATATTTTAATAAAAAATTATAAAAATTAATATGAAATTTTTTTTTTACAGTACTTTTATTTTATACTATTTTATTATTTTTAAATTTTAATTTAAAATAAAATATATATATATATATATATTTTGTGAAATCTTACATTTATTAAGAGTAAGTATGGGAATGTATTTATAAGTGTTTTATTCTCCTTAACTAATACGAGATATTTTATATTTAAAAATTAAAATTTTAAAAATTAAGAATAAAATTGTGAAAGTTTAAAATTAGGTCTATTGTGTCACCTTAAATTATCAAAATAGATAATAATATACTTGTTTGATCATATAATCATAAATGATGTTAAAATCAATCAATTTAATCAAAAATATACCAACAAAGACATTGGACATCAAGAGAGTGGATTATAAAATTTAATATTACTTGAGAGTGAATTTATAAATGTATTTATATGTGCTTTCTTCCCTTTAACTAGTATAAAGTTTTTTAGACTTAGAACTTGAAATTCTTAGTACTAGAAATAGAACTATAAGGGTTAAGATTAGACTTGTTGCACCATCTTGAATCACTAAAATAGGTAATAAATCTAATTTTTTAAAAAATAATAATAATTTTGAAGAAGTAAAGAAGAGAGGTGTCATTGCATAAATAATGGATTAGAAATATCACCATAATTCAAATTAAGGGTAGAAATATCGGCCTTCTGAGAATTTGAGCCCAACATCAAGTAATTGGGTTCAAAATGGGCTAGATTCACAAACTAGGTCTCCTTCTAAGTTGCTCACAAAAGAAAGGTCATACTTGTAGAAAAAGAAATGCTCTTAGTACAGCTTAAAAATATTTGAGCACAACACGCATGCTGATGTGTACGCGGGCGCGCAGATTTACACTTGCATATGCGGATACACATGCATGCACATATATTTGTTAAATAATTTTAGTGCAAAATCATAATATTTTGATAAATATTTTTTATTAAAATACTTTAAATTAATACTAAAATCATTTGACAAATTTATTTTATTGATTAAATGTTTTTTTTTTGAGAGAATTTGAATTTTATGTTTCGGACTTTGAATTTTCATTCATAATTTTGACAAATGTATCTCAATGTTACTTGAAAGATTGAATTAATTTAAGTAAAATAATTGATAATAGAGTTAAGTTACTTAATAATAATAAAAAAAAAAATGTCTTTTATTGAGTTAAGAACGGTCTCTGCCACCAACGCCTACGGCTAAATGAATTTAATAAAGGAAGAAATAATAAAATACGTCTCCAAGCTCTAACACTTAAAAGGACGCAGTCCAGGTAGATTTATTGAAGAAAGAGAACTGCCTCCTGCATCACGAGATCGAATCTCTATGCGGAGCGCCGCATGGAGATGATCTTACTTTTTTTCTAATGATAAAAAGAAGAGAAAGAAGAGAAGTATAAAAATAATAAAGAATTTAAATTTAATTATTTTTTATTTTTTAATAAATAAAAATTAATTAGTGATACAAAAAATTAAAATAAGGTGTCTATTAATATAATTAACTCTGCCCTATTTTGATAAATATTATACACCAAATTAATCAATTACATTGAAGAAGTATTGAGAATTCTCAAACTTACAATAAGGAAAAATGGAATATTATTATCTACAACTAAATGTTTCCCCGTACTGACTGCAACACCAAGTGATTGATCATATCAATGGGTAGAATGAATGCATTTTTTTTAATTTGCTATTCACTTAAGACTTAGACTAACATGGAGACATCATTGACTGTTATCTAATTATTCTATTTATCATCTTCTATATTATTTTAAACCCACCATTTTATGTTATCAATATGATCATAGCGTGAAAAATGAGGCAGTAAGTAGCTCTCATGGCTTGAAATTTGGCTGTCAAATTCGCTTTCATGCACATGCATACATGTTTTTATTGTTGTTTGCCCTACAAACCAGCCATTCATTCTGTTGTTAATTTCTCCAGAAATTAATGTATACTATCTAAATTGTATATGCAATTCCCCATCACATCAATCCTTCAATTTATTATGCCAGTCTATCCATTCTTGGGCTTATTATTATTATTATTATTATTATTATTATCAATTCAATTTGAAATTATATATGAACTTAAATTCTATTAGGTAAATTGTACAAAATTATAGTTTCTTTTAAAAATTTTGTTTTTTTTTTTATAAATATAAATAATTAATTATAAAAAAATTGTACTATATTCTACCAAAATTTTCAAAAAGAAAAATATTTGTTTAAAAATTGAAAAATTAAATACAAATATTTACGTTAAGAGGCAATAAATCATTTGAAAAACAATATCTTAAAAGGCATCCTTTTGGTGACTTATCAACTGAATTTGATTTTGACTTTGGTTTATATGATTTTTCAATTTCAAAATTTCTCAACTTATTTTCAATAATGCATCTTCTTTATAAATGAACAATTTTTTTTTTAAATTTAAATACTTGTATTTTATTTGATTCGATGATCCTTAACATGTTAGATTGCCACTATTTGATGCTGAATTATTGAAAATTATATTCATGTCTTCTCACTGAAAAAATAATAATATAAAAATTTGAGAATTAAAAAAGATATTCTTACATATTTCTCATACTTTGTTTCTCATACCTTAAATTATGTTGAATAGTTTTAGATTATAAAAATATTATCATATATTTTTTCAATTAATAAAACTCAGCATCTTCCCTAACCTTATTCTAGGCTTAATTGAGTATTATTTATATGATTTTCACAAAAACAGTTTGATACTTGTTCAATTTCTTGACCACATGGTTTAATAAAATAAAGAGAGTATTGTAAATATAATTTTCATTAGTCATGAAAAATATATGATAATATTTTTATAATCTAAAAATATTATACATAATTTAACGTATGTTTTCTTTTAGGAAAAGAAGGAGAAAAGGAAATGAAAAAAGG
>CP135544.1:4262213-4280109 GCA_032402905.1 Khaya senegalensis
AAAAAATATTAAATATGTGACACAATTATAATTTGTTCAACTATTTAATAATTATGTCGAATCAAAATTTTTATTTCTTAACACGATTATTAAATAAATTAAATTTAAATTTACCTTTTTAAATACATTATAATTATTTTATGATGACTCGAATTGACACCCCTAGTTGTTAGGAGTCTAATTCAACTTTTTTCAATTCTAATATGAGTAACTCCAACCTTATACCTTATGCAAATAATTAAACTAATTGTTATTTTACTAATCTAACTAATTGAATTTTTTACACTACTTTTATAATTACACGAGTATTTTCTAAAAAATTATAGAAGAAAAGGTTTTATAGATTATATAACAGAATTGTGCTAGTTATCTTAAATGAAAACTTCTCTTTATAATACAAATTTTAATAAGTATTTTTTTTTTGTCTTTTTAAATATACTTGTATTATTATTAAATATTAAATTTAAATTTATAATATATTTAATTAAAATTATAAATATTTAGTATTAATTTAAAATAAAATACATCATTCGTATAAAATATTTAGTATATCAATATAAAATAAAATTGGTCACAATAATTCTCAAAAAAAAGTACATGTGTGTGTATATAGATTTTTATTTATAAAAATATAAAAATAGGAGGACTTCAAATTTATTATCCTAATTATGGAGGATTGGTATCATTCTAAGATGACATAGTTCCATTATTGATTAAACTTGTAACATAAAGGTAAAATAAAAAAAAAATAAAAAACAACCTATATCCAATGATAGAAATTTCAGCTTCATTCCAACCGCTAATTTGTACAAATATTATTAACCACGTGAGCAATAAAATTGAGTTTATTATTTGTTCGTTATTTATAATTTTTTATTTTTAGATATTTACCGCACTTTTTATCATTTTACAGTTCATATTTGTTTTATCATCTTTTGCACAACTCCTCGAGAGGATTAATAAGACCATTTCAATATCTTAGTATTTAATCATATAATAAAACACCAAAACACACACACATATACAAAAAAAGATTGGGAGCTCCATAATTTTATACAATTTTGCATACTATTTATCAATCATTAAATCAATTTACTTTTAATGATTAAGATTAAATCTAACTTATATAATTAATATATGTGTTATATTTAACTTCAATCATTCAAAGTATATTGATTTAACAATTAAAAAATTAGTATATGAAATTGTATAAAATTAAGAAGATCTCGATACTTTTTCTATGCATATACACACATATATAATCATAAAATTGTTAGGACCAAATTAATTTTATTACTATAAGAAGATTATAACTTAATAAGAATTGATTGCAAAATTAAGTGATCATGTTCTTAACTTTACTAAACTAATTGAATAGATATTATTATATTATCTTCTTCAATCATTCAAATGAGCAAAAAATTATGTATACTTTAACTAAAAAAAGAAATCATTGTTGCAATAAGATAATAAGAAAGAGATAATTTTAATGATGATAGTATGAAAATACAAAATATTTCATGCCAAGAATGAAGTTTCATACCAAAAACCTCCAAACATATTTGAGAAGATAAAAATATTTCTGTTTTAACAAAAATACATCCATATTAATAATTTATTACATATCCATAAGTTTAAAAATGTGATAACAACTTTAAAGAATAACTTATTGTCTCGAGCAATTTTAAATAAATATTTTATTTCATCTTTTTTTTTCTTTAATATAACATATATGTAGATAATTATTACTATAAAAGCAAGCTTCTTTAGACATGATCTAGAAAAATTATAATTCATTATATTTTAGAGTTTTTTTTATTTATAACTAGTTCAAATTGAGATTGTAACATTTGATGACTATATAAAAGTTATTTCTTTACAAAGTATATTATAAAGAGATCTTAGTGTATATACATATATACACATGATGAAAAATTATTGAAATAGAAGAAAAATATAAAAACTAGCAAAAAAGAAAAAAAGAAAAAGAAACTCCATCACACTATCCTTGAACTTTGGCTAAGTATATTTTATGTATTTTTTAATTTTTTAAATAAAATTTAAAATTTAAAATAAAAAACTTGAACTACAAATATAAAATTTAAAACAATTAATATAAGAGTTAAAATATTTGATATATCTTACATTCAATGAATTAGAGCCAAACCCCACTATCCTAATAAAAGTTAGCCAAGAAAAAAAATTTAAAATATTTTCTAAGAATATTTGGAGATTTATTTCACCAAAAAAAAAAATATATATAACAAAACAAATATAAATTTTTTAAACTATCTACTTTATTTTCTTCTCTATGAACATGAGAAATGTTAAAAATTTTAGAAATGATAGGTGTGAGAAGTCTACAACGGTCAAACTGTAAATAAAAGATTGTATCAAAAAATTAAAGTATGTTAAGAGCACTATTTTTAAAGAAAATATTTTTTTAGGATAATATTTTGTTACAAATTAGGTTTTATGCAGTTTAACCTCCAAGATTCAATAATTAATTCTACAAAAGTATACTCTCAAATGTAGTACCTAGAAAAAAAATATATATATATATATATATATATATAATACTTTATTCTTTGATGATAAAGTTTAGAGTAACAATAAGTACTTATTATCTCTTAATTCTTTTGTCGAGTATTAATGGTCCATTTTAGTATAAATATTATGCAAAAATTCAAATACAAATTAATGTTATAATATAACTAATATGATACAAATTAAAATACCACTAACCTATAATTCACTAAACTATAATTTGTAACCAACAAAATAGGGTTTGTAACTAACAATAATAATCATAACAATAATGATAGAATTGATTATAATATATATATATATATATATATATATTGTGATGATGAGTTAATTATGATATTATGTATTTTGAAATCCAAATAGAAGAATCATTCAACAACCATCAAATTGTAATTGCAAATCAATCTCATGCAATACAGCCACTTGTTACAAATACATCATGCTAGTTGAAATTCTACTTGAAACATAAGATATTGCAGTGGCAGAATCACTCTCAATCCAAATGGAATGTCAACCCTTGTCTAAATCCAATTCGATAACTTTAAACGTGGCAATGAAATAGAAAAATAATCTTTAAACACGTCCCATCAAAACCACAGACAAACAACAAGAAAGAAGAAGGAGAGTGCTAAAAAAGAACGATGAAGATTTTGGGCGAAGGCTAAAATCAATTGAAGTAGTAACAGAACCTGGCAAGAAGGTGCTTAAAACTGCATTAAGACTTGAAATGAAAAGCTTAACCCGTTGGCGATGCATTAAAATACTATCTTGGTCAATTGCGCATTCCATTAAATATGAAAAAGCGCAACAAGACAGGACAATCTTCACTTCTACAAGAAATATGATTATGAAATGAAGAATCAAAAACGATCGACATGATCAAGAAAAGCAAAATAAGTCACCCCGCTCAGGAAAAGAAGTGCCAAACATATAATACAACCAACCAACCAACCAACACCAGATATTTTACATTCAAGAATAAAATTTGTCACAATCTCTTCACAATGCAAATTACGTGACAAAAGAAACCAGCTGAAGTCGTAAAGAAATAATCCTTTATATCTCATCTCATCGTCTCTATACCGAAACGATTTTGAGACTCATGAATTAAAAAAGTTTGCCTAACTTACGTCACAGATAAAAACAACAACCACCCAGAACAAAAGCAAGAGAATCTATAAAAGACAAATAGTCATCCGCATAATCTGTCTAAACTAACTTATCCTCCACCCACTACTCGGGGATTTTATAAACTTGCTAATTCTTTTGTTCGTCTTATTGGTCTTTGTTCGAATATTCCAAAACTTAGACTTGGGTGGTGATAATGATTTTCACACTGTTATTTCTTTGGCTGAGGATATTAAAATGACATTGTTATTCCTTTCATTGTTTTCCTAATTTTCTTTTTTCAGTAATTTTGGGATGTACAATAGTATATAATTTAATCATTTTTACTCTTGCTACAATAATCTCCACCATTTAGAGGAAGATGAATCGAATGATTTTAAAAGAATTGCATAAGAATTTGAGACTGTGATCGTAAGCTTTTGTGTATGCGTGTATGTATACATATATATTAGATGGATTCACCAAACTTAAATTTTTTTTTTTTCTTTACAATGATGATACTAATTTTCATCTACCGATCTTACCCGATATAAGGGTAGGTAGGGTTGCTAAGTTGGCATATTAAATATTACTTTTTAGTTATTAGATTGCATATATTTAATGATTGAAATTGTTTGTCAACACAAAGTAAAAAATTTAAGGGAAAGAATGCCACCATACATACATACATACATATATATATATATATATATATTATTTTGTGTCTTCTCTTAATATATATAATATATTAAAATATTAGTATCTAGTTTATTAAAGATATATATCATGTTAATGTATTTAGAGTATGTTGAGATCAAAGTATTTCAAGTTAAAATAAGTGTTTACTAAATATTTTAGTTAATAATTTTAAAATTAGACAAAATAACAACAATAATGAATACAACCTTATCTGATAATTGTATCTAATAAAAACCTTTTACATGTGTGTATGTATATTAATTATCAAAAAATTTGTGTTAACATAATAATATATATATATTATCTAAAAATCAGTTGCCAATTTATCACACATACAAACACATGTATTATGTATTAATTTTTGAAAAAAAAATTCAGATAAACATAATATAAAATTATATACATTGATAAATTATATAAAGAAATATTAATTTTAGAATTAAAATAATTATTTTTTAAAATTTAATAACTATATTTTTAAAATTAGATAAAAATTAATAATTTACTAAAAATACAATCTTAATTAATTATTTTATTAAAAAAATTATATTTGTACAGCATTCATTTAAAAAAATTTACATAAACATAACAATATAAAGTAAATATAAGAATAAATAATAAAAAAAATTATAATTTCTTTTTATTATATAAACATATAATCTAAACACAATAAAAGGATTTACATATTTGCTTTACTGAACATTTTATTTTATTATCTCCTTAGGTTTTGAAGTTTGAATTGACTGCCATTATTTGTTTAATTATTTGTTGGTTATGCGCATGGCTTTTGCTTACTAGTTGACTAGTCTTTATGCTCAATGCACGATTTTTGGGTGTTATTAATTGAGCCATGCAATGCAAGTCTTAATCACATTATTTAATTGATGCCTAGATCCATTCTTTTCATCGATAACTTGGAAATCAAAGCCTGCCTATATATATATATATATATATGTAATGCAATGATATCCCTTGGTCCTCCAGTTTGAATGTTGACTTACGAACATATATAATTACAAAATTAAGCATTTGCTGTACAGGGAGGACCAATAATGTCTTCTCTGATAATCCCCTATTGTTTCTAATCAAGAATCCTGATATTTCCATTGACATTCTGTTCTTTTTTTTTTTTTTGGTTCTATGAAAGATAATTTACGCACCAAATTAAGATAATTTTTGGTGTAAGAAACTTTATTGGATGAGTTGAGAGTGATTGCTAAAAGACGTTGACAATTACAAAATACCATAATTTTGGTGGATGGATTGGAGGGCGGCGGCTATTCACGTGTAGTTAGTGCCACATTTAAATCATTACACGTGCCCCCTTTTCCTTCTCTATTTTTTTGTGTTTTAATAAATGGAAATCTTGGTTGCCCCTGTGATTACAAGTTACACAACTTTACTAACCCACTTTCATTCTCTCTCTCTCTCTCTATATGTATTTGGTGGACCTTCCACCTCCCTCAAATTCTTTATTTAGATTTTCAATTATTTACACTAATCAAATGTGCTGTTCTTATTATTATTATTATTATTACAAAAAATATTATCATATTCTAAAATAGAGATTAATGACTTTTAAATAATATAAATTATTTTAATAATGATAAATTCAAAATGTATCTCAAAATTTTTCAAAACATATAAAAATATAAAATTACATAAAATCTATTAAAATATTTTACAGATAAATGTGAATATTTATTATATTTTAAATAAGTTAATCTCAAAAAAATAATTCAAGTAAAATATGTATCATCTCATAATGAGTAGTTTAATAATTAAAATATAAATCAATTAACTCTAAAAAAACGTATTCAATATCGAGTTATTGAAGAGTTATACGATGTATCTTAAAATTTTTAAAAATACAATTATTTTTACTTTTCAAATCATTCTAAAATTTATTTGAAAAAAAAAAAAAGAAGAGAAGAATAAAATATAATATTCTAGAAAAATATATGATTATTCACTTAAATTTGTTTTATAAAATTTTTATACTTATTATTATTAAAAACATTATAATGCTAACACTTATATATATATATATAATATCAATAATTTAATTTAATTATCTTAATTAATCATATGATCAAACATCAATAATAGTTTCAACGAGATCACATAATAATTATAATAAATAAATTACCATAATGAGGTTGGACAATAATGTATCTCTACGCAAGTTTACAAACTTGCACACAAAGATATACCAATGTTGCCCCTTTAATTAATCACCATAACAAACAATACTTTCATATTCATTTCAAGATTGATATCATTTTAAATAATTAATATTTTTTAATTAAAAGTTTGGGTGACACATATTTTATAGTTAAAAAATAAATATTTTATTATTCATATTTATATTTATGATTAAGAAAACAAACATGTAATTTCTATTTGGACATTCAATTCTATTGACATTTTAGCTTGATTCAAATTTTGAAATTGGATAAATAAAGATGCCTAAGATTATAAAAATAAAAATGGAGTTTTAAAACAACGGCAAGGACTCAGCCCGCTAATTTTCACAAAAGAAATTCATGTTAAATCGAAGTCATATACAACATTTTATCTTTTTTTAATATTCACAAAACAGGGTACTTGTTGTGATAATATCGACCTCTGGTTTCGTTGGTGACTTCCACCACCCTTAATTGGTGGATGCCAAGGAGTTGACAAGTCTCCTGCATCTGTCACAAAATTACAAAATTAAAAAAACAGCTGCATGCTCGTGCTTAGACATGGGCGGTGTCATAATCCACCATTGAATAGTTTAAACAAGTACGAAGAAAACGCACCACTCTGATTCATCAGTAGTACAGTGGTGGCTAATATCAACTATGCCCTTTTGTTTGTATTATTTATTAAGTGAGATATCATTTCTGTCCCTTGACTATCTTCTATTTACATTGTGATGTGAGCACAATTCTAACACGTAGAAATATTTAATTTTTTTTTATATTTCTTATTAAATACTTTTATTTTATTTGTTATTATAATATTATACTTTTTTTTATATATTTTTTTATACAACTATCTTTGTGAGTATACTTTTTTGTTATCATCAGATTAGATATTTTATATCAAAAAATAAGAATAATATATTATATATACTGCTTTTACATTAAAAAATAAGGATAGTATATTACATATACTACTTATATGTACTTTTACTTTTATGTAACTATTATTATGAGTATAATATAAGGTTGCCATTAAATTAGATCTTCAATATCAAAAAATGTGAATGGCATATTATATATACTTTTATTTTCTTTATTGCTTTTTATTAACAATGATGTTGGTATAATGTTTCTTAATTAATTACCTTGAGTTTTTTTTTTATTTATTCTTTTAAGTTACATTATTATAAATTTATAAATATTGCTAAATATTAGTATTGCATCATGAAGTTTGCAAAAACAAATAAGATGATTAGAACGTACAATTCTAAAAATTAATCTTGTTAGATAAAGATCTCAAATTCTAAATCTTTAAAGTTCTAAATATATGCATAACATTTTTAATATTCTTGTATTGTACTTATTTATATGACATATTTTATTATGTCACATATTTTTTTTAAAATTTTAAGATGTATATAGCACATTAAAAATGTCAAGTCTTTCGAACTTGCAAATTTTCTCTCTTGATATATTGAAATATAATTATCTTTCCTAAGCTCTCGATGCAAAAGTGCACATTCAAGCTACAAGTTAGAAAGGCATAATAAAAAAAGGAAAATCAAGCATTCTTGCAGTACAAATCAAAGGCCATTATTTTTATTCACCTTTATTTGAATGAGAACTTAAAAACTAAATACTGTTAAGGATCCATTAGAGTTATGAAACAATTTGAATAAATATATAACAACCAAAAAGATGCACTCCTTCGAAAAGCTAGATAGTAATAAATGAATATGAAATTACAAGAATTACAAAACTATTGCTTAATACAACTATGTTCTATTATGAATCACCTTACAACTAAAATTTTGTGTTGACGAAGTTACTAAGTAGCACATGCTAAAGAAGACATTTTTTTGTCTTTTATACATCCAATATAATTCTACAACAACAATATTATAACAAAGATTCACAAAGCATTCAAACTCACAAGTAGTTGAATCACATCCATGTGACTCTTTACTATTCTCAGAAATTAATATCAGTGTATATAGTAGTAATGGACCTAGTAGAAGATACAAAAAAAAGGGCACGGATATCGCTTTTGCAATGGTTATAAATCTGTAAGATGACAAAACAATAAACACAACAACCAGAAATATAATGTTTACACAAGATGAAAAAACAACAAAGGTGTTAAGAATAATCCTGCAAAAATTTTAATATCTTTTGTATTTGGTGCGGAGGTAAATGACATTAGTTACGCACTTGCAATAAATCCATTAAGGTTAAAGGAAATAATATTGAAACTAATTTTATTGATGATTCTGATTTTATAGATCTTACTCATCTCCACGTCTCTAATTTCTTTAAAGACAAAGATGGAAAAATATATCATTTAATTAATGATGATAATATTTATATAATTAAAGTTTAATCAATCTTCTTTTTGTTTTTTTATCTTCATTTTGCACCTTTTGTAAAATAAATCATATGTACTTTCATGTTTGTTGTTTCACTGACTTGATGTTTGATATGAATTTTTGTTAAATAAAAAAAATATAGATTTTAGTAAATTATTTTTCTTCAAAAAAAAAAAATTGAGAATGTATGCCTAACTAATAGTGCAACTACACACATTATTTTTCAAGATAAGAAATATTCCTAAGAATTAGCAAACATTGAGTTAAGGTAAATATCATATCAATTCCTACAAATTTAATTGAAGGCTCTAGAAGAGCCATAATTTTGTTAGCAAGTGAAATTAGATTATATATTTATAATATTTTATATTTAGAAAGATATAATGAAATAAATATAATTAGATACTTTAAATGAGAATAACATAACGTATCTCTACATTACTTTTAATGTCTCAAGGAAAAAATACATATTAAAAAAGATTCTAATTTTATCATTTGTGTTGTATTATATAATTATAAATATAATTGAGAGTTACGTAATAATGAACCAAAAGTTTATTGATCCAAAAGTTAGACATGATCATCTTGGTCACTTAAGCTTTATAACGGCGCATCAAATTATTCAAAATTCTCATGGACATCCACTAAAAAATTAGAAGATTTTATTGTTTGATGAAAATATTTGTATCACTTGCTCATAAGAAAACTAGTGGTTAGATTATCACCTTTTAAAATTACCTTTGAGTCACCATTATTTTTACATAGAATGCAACGAGACATTTGTGGGTCATCCACCCACTTAATAGACTTTTTACTATTTTATGGTCTTAGTTAATGCATTTAATTATTGGTCATATGTTTGTTTAATATCTACTTGTACGTTGAATTTGTTAACTTGTAAATTATCAAATTAAAATAGTTGAGTTTACTTTAAGACATTTAATAAATATTGTACATTAGTGGGGCTTCATATAAAGCATCATTTTTCACATATTCATACACAAAACTGATTAACTGAATTACTTATTAAACGTCTTTTAAGTAATTGCTTGAACTTTATTATTACATATTACATAGTCAATTTTTACATTGGAACATGTTAGTTTGTATGCTAATATTAATTTATCTTAAACCTATTACCTATCATTAATACTCTCCATTGTAGCTCGTACTTAATCATCGTTATAATATTTTTCATTTGCACACATTTGGTTGTACTATATATGTTCCTGTAACTTATCTATAATGCACTAAGATAAGACTCTAATGTTGTTTGGCTATTTATGTTAGAGGAATAAACTAAGAATTAAAGAGACTTATTAGAGGAAGACATTGAAATTAAGTAGAATTCATCCTATAGGTAAAGAAATTCAAGTGTTGACACTTTGGGAGAAAAATCAATGTCTTCGGTTAATAAATATGTAAATAAAACTAATAAACCATTAAATTAAGATATTTAAAAATTAGGATTCACTATAATATATGAGCATAATGATATTCTCATTTTTTAAATTCTCATTTTTTGAACTCTTCTAAAGATTATTTGAAATCTTTCTAAAACTGTTTTAAGTACTATTATTTATATGTCAATTTTTTTTTTAAATATGTTTCATATTTTTCATTGTGCATTTCAAGTACTATTTATCATTTGTTTTATTTGTTTCAATATATATATATATATATATTTTTATTTCAAGTCTTATTAAGTTTGTTTCAAGTTCAACACACAAAAAAATAAAAAGGAGGCAATGGTAATCCCTTTACAACTATATAGTTCCTTCCTATGTAAATCCAACAAAGGAGATAGTGTTTCCTAGTAGCCAATTTCTAGTTTCTGTATGAGAAAGTTCTGCATGCGTGTAGAACTCTGGTTTCAAAATAATCAAATTAAGTTAAAAAATATAAGTTAGGAAGCTACGTGAATCAATGATGTTCCTAATACAGCATATAAACCAAACCAAAATTAGGAAAGAAACTAAACCAAGAAGGTTAGTATTGCTCGCTATACATGTATGCACACACATTAGGTCATTTCTTTGTTTATTGAATTCACTCCAACCCTCACCATCACTTACTAGAATGTCAAAAACCATGATTCACATAGTCGAACATCATTTCTTGAAGAACAAGAGGTTCTCTACGCGTAAATGGGATTTGCTAGAAAAACAAAGCCTTACATTTTACGGCAGCATTGACATATACTAACAACCATAACCGATGCCACAGCTCTGGGCACATATGGGGAGATAGATTGGAATAACATTCTCGACGTTAAAGACAAATTCGCCTAATTCATTCAGCTTGCCAAGTAGTAGAGCCTAAAGTCCACTATTTGGCCGTAGCTCCCAAGGCGTACAAATTAACTGATCGTAAATACATGGGAAATTCTTGACAACTCGGAAACTCATCGTTGTTATCATGCTTGTGTTGGTTAAATCTGTCTCACTTCAGTCACAGAAATAGATTCCTCTTGACAAGAGGCGTGCAGACGAAAAAAAAAAATTCTTATGGAAGAGAAAAAAACACATTTCAATTCTTTAATATCTTGTTGATTGTATGTAAATTTATTGATACTTATTTTCACCTCATGTGTCCATTTCCAATTTGTTTCTTTATGGGATTAGAATATGCTAACTTGTATGTCCCCAGTCCCCTAGGGTCAGTTGACTGCAAAACATGACAAATGAGGAATTCAGGGTCAATTGACTGCGAAACATG
Organism: Khaya senegalensis; assembly: GCA_032402905.1. Lineage (NCBI taxonomy): Eukaryota > Viridiplantae > Streptophyta > Magnoliopsida > Sapindales > Meliaceae > Khaya > Khaya senegalensis. The sequence continues at coordinate 4,273,840 of CP135544.1, forward strand.
ACAAAATAGGATTTAGGGCATATTGACTTCAAAACATGACAAATCGGGGGTACCAAAAATTCAACGAAAACCTTCCCATTCTTAAATCATAGTACGATTTTGTATTTCACTATTGCTGCCGAAATGACAAGAAAATATAATAAGAGAAGAATCAAGTCACATTTAAAGTATTTGGAGTGTTTTTACTCTTTTTAAGTGGCGGTTTTGTTTTGGTAGCATAACAGTAGGAAGTTTAATTCTTGATCCCATTCTCTTCATTTGAGGCTGTATTTTTATAATCTTTTGCAGTGTTGCTCAACTCTGGATCCCATTCTCTTCATTTGAGGCTGTATGTATATTCTTATGCAGCGTCGCTGTTGCTGAAGAAGTCTAAACCAATATGGGCCTTGTGAAGTCAACCCTTAAGTAAAAGCACATTGCATTTAGGATTTTATCATATAATTTCGGTGTGAAGATCATTATCATTATTTAGGTGATGCTTATTTTCTTAACGAACATGAAACATGAAACATAAAACAAAAGCCTAGCAACCTTAAACAAATAAGAGTATGAACCATATTTAAACAAGGGTGGATGTTATTAGTTTCGATCAAATTTTATCTAAATTTTGTATCGATCCAAAAATGTTAATTTAAATTTGAATTAAATTAATACAAATTAATAGTATATAATAAATTAAATAATATACAATAAATCAAACCAATTTTTTTTGGTTTAAATTAATTTATTTTGACAGTTTGGGCCTAAATGCAAAATCAAAATAAGACTAATTTAAATTCTTGTTTTATTTACTCTTTTGAAATGTTATATTAATTAAATATAAATAGATTATTTGTACTTATTAAAATAATAAAAATAAAAACCATATATATTTAAATAAAGATATTTTATAATCTATAATAAACATTTTTAACTCACCCAAACAAAATATTTGGAAATGAAATTAAATGATCATAGCTCTAAAATCATCATATATTTTTAATAAATTTAACATCTTTAAATGGTTGGTTTTGTTTCTATTTGCAATTCAAGATTTTGTTTTAAACAATTAACTATTATGCACAATTCATTCGTATTAGAATGATGCTCATCTTCAATCTCAATAAATTCTTCTTGGTTCAACCACTCTAGACTTCAGACCCTTAATTGCGGCTTGACATAATTTTGAATAAAAATTGAATTCATATGCCGATGCATGAAATTATGTAAATATTTTATCTATATAGACAAATAATAAACCAATAAGAAAAATTATAAGACACGTGAAATAATTTAAATATTTAATTTTATAAACAAATAATAAATTAATAAATCAAATATTCAATCTATACAAAAAATAATATTTTTGATAACTACCTCGTTTATAAATAGTCAACATGAAAATTTACATATAAATTAAAGGAAAGGATTCGAAAATTTCTTAATTTTACATAATTTCTTACACTATTTTTCAGTTGTTAGATCAATATACTTTTAATAGTTGAAATTAAATTTATTTTATATAATTAATACATGTTTTGATTTAATCGCAACTATTAAAAATATATTGACTTAATAATTAAAAAATTAGTATAATAAATTATGTAAAATTAAAAAGTTTTCACTCTTTTTTCTACATTTAAAATATATGGTTAAAGAAAATAGAAAAAAAAAAAATAGAGTCATGTTAATTTTAATTTATGGTTTACAATTTACTACTGTATGCTCAAATGTATTGTAGGAATAATGAAAGGACTAATAAAAAAAGTCAATGCCATTAAAATTTAAAATATATAAAAATATTATATCAGTTTGATCTTTAAAACTTGGATCATGCTAAAATAAAAAATTAAATAACTTAATTAATTTGGATTTTTTACATTGAAATTGATTCAACAAATGTTTAAGTTGATTGAAATTAATTCAACAAGTGGGTTTGAATTAGTTTGAATCAATTCTATTCTTAACTGTGAAGATTGTTTGTTTTAAAATTGTGGTCAAGTGTTGAATGGAACAATGTTAAAAAATAAATAAATAAAGAACCAATCTTAAGTTGAGGAGAGCTATAAATCAAACTGATCTCCTCAAACAGAGCTTATTCTAAAGCAAAGAGAATTACAAGATCCGAATCGATCTTGAACCAAAAAGGGCCATATTATAAAACAGATCCTAAGCCGCAGTTAATTTGAACCCAAGAGAACTATAGAATTCGAACCGAGGAGAGCTATATAACATTGAATTAATTTTAAAACCAATGAGAGCTACAAAAAACGGAACCAATCTCAAATTGATTATAACTTGAACCTAAGAGAACTATGGAAATCAAATCCAACTTGAGCCAATTAACCTTTAATTTAACCTTTAATCGAGCCTATTAATGATGCCTGTGATTTGAATGAGATAACCTCACCTAATCCTCATTTGACGGTGAAAATCCATAGACAACAAAATTCCCTTGATCTTTTCTACTTTTCACATGCAATGTATAATATAATACCAAAACCACCGATTCAATGAATAAAACCAAATTATTCTTTTCGACTTCAATTGTTTATGTATATCCACTGATTTTATTATTGTTCTTAAATTTGACTACGTACCTTCGTTTGATTCATTTATTTTCAATAATTTTGGATGTTAGATAATAGAAAATCTAAACGTCTAGGGGTTATTAAGAGGAGATGTTAAACTATCTTTTTATTTAAATAAATTTTTATTCAACTATTTATACATAGAGAAAGAGAGCGCATTAAAGATAGTCCATTTATTAGTACAAATTTTACTTATGTAATATGGCGTTAAATAGAGTATAGAGACAGTAATATATATATATATATATATATATATATATATATATATATTAAAATTACCACTACACATGACTCCAACCAACTCCCCTTTACGTACAAACACAGAAAATATTAATCCTCCAAATTTGATGGGAAGGCAACAGAGGCGGAGCCCTAGGTTTAGTTTTAGGGCGGCGGTCTAATTCTTAAAAAAAAAATCATTCTATCTGTCGTATGAATTATGATTTCGAATTATATGTAATTGAAATTGTTGACCCTCCCCACTCACTTCTGCTTAATGCCCGATAATCAGAAAGTAGGTTTACTTTACAACTTAATACACATTTTTTTCTATCAAATATGCACAAGCAAGAAACAAATGATACAAACATTAATAAAAATCCAAGACAAATTTTGCATCTGCTCTCTGACCAAGTACAACATTTCAAAACACACAAGTGAAGACTCACTGCGGCTCTATCTTTGGAAGTGGAAAGCCACCACTATAATTATGATCAAAACCCTCATTGCTATGTGGGTGGTAATTTCCCTTGCTTGCATCGTCATAACTTGCTGAACTGGATGCCGATTCTGCATTGGGATCAAGACCAGCTTGCTGCAGAATTGTTCTCAATTTCCTTCACCACTTCACTCATTGTAGGTTGGTCAGATCCTGATTCTTGCACCCAAAAATATTCCATTCTCAGGGCATATGAATCTTCCGTTAACTCAACATTACATGAATAAAATGCTAGAGATGAATGACAAAACTTCAACCTTTTCTTCTTCAACATTATGCAGGAAAATGATTCATTAGTACTTGATCACATAATTTCATAAAAATTTCTCCATTGTTTATTGAAAAAAGAAACAAAAAGGGGGCAGTAGTAATTTGGAGATGCTCACCATTGTCCCCTTAACTTGAGTAGTGACATGATCTTTTTCACTATCAACCATAGACTTTGAGACCCCAAAATCAGCAACTTTTGCAGTTAATCGTTCGTCCAGAAGTATGTTGGTTGATTTCACATCCCTATGTCTAATAGGAGGATTGACAAGCTCATGCAGATAGGCTAGACCTCTCGCAGTACCAAGTGCTATTTTAAGTCTCCTTATCCAATCCAATCTAATTCCATTCTTTCCTGCATTTAAAGTATGTGACATTTTCCGACAATTTTGGACATTTTAAAGTATGTGACATTTTCCAACAATTTTGGACATTTTGCTTCCATTCAGGAGAAGAAATGAAGAAATGAAGAAGATACCTGACAGACTATCCCGCAGGGAACCATTAACAACGAACTCATAGATGATCATTTGTTCACCTCGGTCAAAGCAAAATCCGATGAGGCTGACAAGATTTTTGTGATGGACTCTTGATAGAAGTTCAATCTCCATTTTGAATTCTTGCCCGCCTTGAATAGATCCTTGTTGAGCTCGTTTGATGGCAATCAGTTCTTCCATGAAAAGAGTTTCTCTATAAACCTGAAAAATTGTTGAAAAAATGAAAAAAAAAAAAAAATGGAATCATTTGATGGAAGTTTTAACTCTGGACTATCAGTAAGTACATGGTAGAAAGAATCAAACCTTTCCATAGCCCCCAGATCAGATCTCATTTGCTTCAGAAAAGTTGTTAGTGTACTTTTTAAGCTCCTCAAATGAGAAGCATCTTGCTGCTTTCAGTTGAGGAATACTGCCGCTGCTCTTATTCATGTCCCAATATGCTGCATTGGTGCTATGCAACATTAATAAATGTAAAAATTTAGAAACAAGAGTGTATATTGTCGTTAGCATACCAAAAGGGTTCTGCTCATTAGCTTTCTCTGCTTTTCTCTTTTGACGATAAGCATAAACACCAGCAAGGAGTAATAGTAACAACAGTACACAACCTCCAGCTGCTGCTCCAACGATAATGCCAATGTTTGTTGACTTGGATCCTCCAGACCTCCTAAAAGATTATGAACAAACAGATGCATGAGTATCAAAGACAGCAACATCATAACAATTCATTTTTGTTGATACTGGCAGAATTACCAGCAAAGTTCTGATACTGATCAGCTATAAAGAAGAAAGGTCCAAAAATAAATGGAGGTTTGTAAGTCTGGTTACTAAGAACAAACCCAATCATAAAAATTCCTGTTCTGTTGAAATGATCTAGGACAGAAGGAAATGCTTGTAGGCTCAATTCAAGGTATTCAAACTCATTCTTGCGTGGATTACTGAGAGAAAGTGAATCTACTGGAAGTAAAGAAGACTGAAAAAAGTGCATAGACTCTTCAAGAGTTTTATAGTTAGTTATGTTTGCCAAGTCTGAAAAGGAAGGAGCTCTGAAAACTAGAGTTCCTTTATATGGGTATGCACATCTACAGGTGGGGCTAGAAATTTGATTTGAACCACAGGAAGCAGGTGTGCAGTCCTTTGGGAGTGTTGAATAAGAGGAACTTAGTGGGGAAATGATGCAGTAAGTTTTTGATGGTCCCGATTCCTGACAAATTGGGTTATCAACAAGTCTGCAAATACATGAAGAAAACAAGCAATCGGTCAAAAAAATACATTGTTAAGTTTGGAATAAAAAATTATAATGAAAGGAGTAAGCTTTACATTAATTCAACGCCTAGTGCTCCTCCTCTGTCCGTGAAGCTGGAGATGAGATTACTCCGCAAATCGATGTGTTGCAGCTGGATGCCATAGCTGGTGCCAATGTCCAAGGTGCCATTAAGCTAGTTGCTTTTCATAACCCTGTCAAAAATAATAAAATCAGAGTGCAAGTTTACAATTTGGTGTGCTTCATCTATAATTTTTCATAGCTATTGCATTAAAAAAACGGTGCTACTTGAAATATAAACTAATTCTTACAGAGTCTGTAGATGGGGAAGGCTGAAAAGATTGGCAGGAACTTGACCTCAAAGTTTAGTATTCTCCATCATTCTGCCCAAAAAAAAAAAAGGTTATCATTATCCTAGTTTAAATCAAAATTGCTTGTAAGAGGAATTGAGTTTCAATGCTTGAAATCAACTTCTCGTATATGAGTGCCAAACATTTTCTTGTGCAGCTGAAATTAGTATATCCGAATACATGAGTTGAAGACAAAATCTACTTATAAATCAGTTCATCTGCTTTGTCAAATTAGCAGCAACTGGGGACGAGAATAAATTGGTTTAGTATTCTCAGAGCATACTCAAATAGAATATGCGAATCTGTTTAACCAGTAAAGAGTAAGTTAAGCACGTTAGAGAGACATACAATGTTGTTAAGGACTGTAAGCTTGAAACCCACAAAGGAACTTCCGATTCATCAAAGCTATTATTACTCATGTCCCTGCAAATCATTTCATAATTGAATGAAAATTGAATCAATAAAAAGTAGCCAGCTAACTCTTATAATGGATGTGAAAAATTTTTCTACTTACAAGGGGCTGAGGAGGTTCAAACCGGTAAGGTTAGGCATGCCACCGGACAGTTTATTGTTGGACAAATACCTGGAAAAATCGTCACCATAACAC